>VUQG01018844.1:1798-14609 GCA_015106755.1 Etia nguti
TAGGGACGGTACCTTGCTCAGGGGTACCTCAGGGTAGCCGTTCAGGGGAATCGAACCCCTGACCTTCCGATCACGGGGCCAACACTTTACCTACTGAGCTATCCCTGCCCCCAGGGATTACTTTCATAATCTGTAAATTGCATGTTCAGTAATGTGCTCTACCTCACGTAGCTGACAGCTGTGGCGGTGCGATCCATCACTTTTAGCCTGCAGGATGCAGTCTGCTCTGGGTGTCAGTGTGACTAAATTTCCACGTGTATGAGCACCTCGAGATTTATTCATAGTCTGCATGTATTAACCTATGATTTTAGGTCTGAAATATCCTTTCATGTTAACATAGTGATTCATTTGTCAGCAAATGAATGGGCGACAGATTTAAAGACAGAAAGGACATGAACAAGTGGCTGCTTTGAAGTGGCAGATTGCAGTAAGTGGAAAAGGGATTTTTGCCTTCCAAATTTACCCTTTCAGAAACATTTTTAACTGAGCACGTGCCATAGATGCAAAGAGGCATCCCTCACGGGTGCCAGCTCTATTTTCAGGGACTTGAAGCATGAATGGACACAGAGGAGGACGATGCTCATCCAGCATAATTACACCCTAATTAAATAAGCAGTTTGTAGTCTTATTTTTGGAAAGGCTGACTAATGATTTACTCAGGGCCGTTTGAGGGTTAATTTATATGATTGTAGGTTGTTTTGATGACACACCAGTGATTATATCCTCAGAGTGAAGCTGGGCAGGAGTTTGGTTTCAGATTGACGGACATGCGTGTTCCGTCTTTTAAGGAGTTTGGTGTTTCTGTGCACGTCCCTGGGCGTATTTGACGCATCTCTCCCTCTGCATTCGACTCAGCCGCCTGATTGCTGTCATTTCCCCCCTCAAACTCCAATCCCAGCATGCTCCACAGCCCAAAAAGGTCACTAATTAAAGCCAAACAAGCCAAGACCCGCGGCATGATGAGGAGGCATTAGGCTGTCAGAGCGTTTGTATGTACAAGATTTGGCTCAGCCAGCTGCAGACGGCATGTCTAGGAAAGGCGGAAGTGAAGATGGAGACTGGAATGAGGAATGGGCTTAGAAGTGATGCTGATGTCTTAAAAAGGAAACGTTCTGCTTATTTCCAGGTCCATATTTTTTATTTTTGGAGTCTAGCTTTGTATGACTGACATTTTAACATAACCCTCTTTATCTTACCTGTCTGAATCGAGCCATCTTAGCAAGTAAGAGAATGGCTTTTGTTTGCTAATAAATTGCTAAAAAATGAGCACTATTATTCATAAGACCATAAATCTCACCTGCTAGAATGAAGTGGGTGGAATGAACACTTTTCCCACATGCAGAGATTCATTGATTTATCAGCGAGATGTTAACTGACCACCTCCTGTCCAGGTAAAGCTAATGTGAACGTACAGTGGGACGAGGACACCTCCGATGCTTCTCCGACTGTTAGGATCGCCTTCGTCCTGGTCGTCCATGGCCGAGCCTCGCGTCAGTTCCAGCGTCTCTTCAAAGCCATCTACCACACCTCACACTACTACTACATCCACGTGGACCAGGTAGGACTGCTGACTGTCACCCAGAGCAGATTGTTTTTGTAATATCTTAATTTTTCTTGATCAAAATTAAACATTTTTACATAAAACCTGAACTTTCGAACAGCAAACATAACCAAAAGAAAAAAAAAAAAGATGTACTGGTGGAAACGTGGGACCAGAAGTCAAGGGGCCACTGGTGCCCAGAGATTATGGTTGGGGACTTTGTTTTGCCCCAATTGAAGGGGTTTAGGAACGCAGCATAAATGGTTAAAGGGAGTTCCAGCTCTGATCCCTTAACCAGAGTCTAGCTACGGATTTGGGACTGAAGTGCTGTCTTGTTACAACCAGACTGTGTCCTCTGTGGGCGTTTGAACTTTTTCCAGTTTTTGAAATGGGAATGCTGGAGAAAGTTTGAGAACGACTGGCTTCAAATGATCTGTGAGGGAGGGTCTCCCTGCAGGCTTCCCCCTGAATGGCTGCAGTCATGGGTTTGCAGCTGACGCGTCTGCAGCTGCCCGGCTGTTTAAAAAGGCTGCTGCTTTCAGTTTTCAGTGTATTCCTCGTGAAAGATCTGAGGTGTAGTTGGGCTTGGTCCGCGTGCTTTGTTTAATATTCTTTGTTTTTTCTTGTATAAACAGATTAATTCACTTTTCTTGTATATACTGCCTTTATCTTTTGCTCAGGTACTTCCTGTTTGTGTGATTGAATGTGCTGGGTTGGTAAAGGTCTGATTTGTTTTTACTTGGGGTCAGGTTAAAGTACTTTTGGAACCATGTCTCTGCTCAGTTTGTTGTTTTAGCCTTGGTGCTTTTAATTCTCGTCACATTTCTTGTAGATGAACTTGATAAAAAAGTCCCACTTCATTGACAAACCTGTAGGTGGACTCTGGTTTGGAGACCGAGGTGGGAATCCCCCTTTAACCTGTTATGTTTCACTCTGCTACGCTGAGACAGCAGACATCACACTTATTAAAATGTGTGGTTTTAAAAAAGCAGGAAAGCATAAAAAAGGGAACAAAACTTAATAAATAATAATAATTAATGCCAACATTGGCACAGAGATCTCACTTGTGCAGCAGAACTTAAACACACTGCAGCTTTATAGAACAGTTACACACTTAATGAATGTCAGCACTGGCCGGATGCCTCATCACCAAAGTCGCCTCAGTCATTAGTAGCTCATGGCTACCTAAACTTAACACTGTCGTCAGTGATAATTAAGACAACAATCAGAAAACAAACACAAACTGTAGTAATGATGGAACACTCGCTGTCGAACGACTTAAACAAGGACTGTGTGTTGATTTTTGTTGCTTTTCTGGGCGTGACAGCGTTTTCTATGGAATACTTAATAACACTAATCCTGCAAAACATCTAAACTTAAACACGTTTCTGACCTGAAGAATGCGGGGACTGTGTTATCTTAAGACTGCTGTTGTTGTTTTAGATCACGTTGCGTAAGCTCCACTATAAATTGTATCTGTTGCATTTTTATTATGTTGAGAGTTTGCGTGGCTTCAGCCTCAAACAGGTCTCCCAGGGAAAAGAGACTTTCATCTCAGCGGGACTTCCTGGTACAATAAAGGTTGAATAAATAACATTAACAGTCCCATGAGTCTTTGCACGCTCTGTTGCAAAGCTGTCCACAGTCCTAGAGAGCGCCCCCACCGCCGGTCCGTCAGTACTTTATCTGAATCTCTTATTTTCTTTACCGTCTTCAGCTGACAAGCTTTAAAACTTTGTCAACATTAACCAGCTTATAATCAGACTTTTACATCATAACATGCCACTTTTAGGCAACATTTCTTGTTGCCTCATTTAAACCTGCACCAAAGCATTTAGCAGAAGTGACTTTGGCTGAAAAGACATGCTGTCGACTACAAAGTCGGCAGTATGACGCCCAGTCCACATCTCTTGGGACAAATCCGACACCCTTGATTTCATGAGACTCTTGCAGAAAAACTGTCTGGAAAACGGTGCTAAATGTGCGTTTATAGTGAGCTTTTTAAATCCTGTAAAATGGTCGAGAAAAACAGTTTTGAAGCTCTGTCGATGTCCACAGCAACAAAACTGTTTGAACTGCTGAAAAAATCCCTCTCCAGTTCAGGGTCCCGGGGGGGTTGGAGCCTATCACAGCGGTCATATTTCTTAATTGTGATTCCTTCCCTCTCTCAGAGGTCCAACTACCTCAACAGAGAGGTGGTGTCTCTGGCCAGCCGGTATCCAAACGTGCGGGTGACTCCCTGGAGGATGGCCACCATCTGGGGCGGGGCCAGCCTGTTGACCATGTACCTACGCAGCATGGAGGACCTCCTCAGAATGGCCGACTGGTCCTGGGACTTCTTCATCAATCTTAGCGCTGCAGACTACCCCATCAGGTAAGAGCATGAGTTGAAGTTTACACCTAATATTAAAATGTGTTTCTTGATGTGATTACAGTGTGAAGATGAGCCCCAGCTGAAAGTGCCTGTAGTTCTTGTAGTTTATGTCGGGTTTGCTGAAGCTGGCAGAAAGCAGTTCAGTCAGGATGTGACCTGCTTCAAGTGTGATCTGACCGATTCTGGGGATGCAAGAAAAGGTGGATTTGCAGAAATACAAACAGCCTTAGGTAGATGAAACATCACAGATCTGTTTAAAATAGACTGAAAGTGGGTGAAAATGAGGTTTTAATACCAAAAACAAACAAAATAAATCTGTGTTGTCTGAAGAAGATGCCACTGCAAAGGCCTGAACTACAAATCAGGATTTGTCCCTTCACTCTGTATCACACACCTAACATTCTCCAGAGCAGGTTAGACCAGCTTTTCCAAAACTACCTACTCACCAGTTAATCCTATGAACAACAGTACCACCAATGCAGGAAGATGTCTCGGACCTAAAGTTGGTCTGAAAGGTCATTACTTGATGACCTTTTATACAATTTGTAAGTCAGACTACTTCCTGGTTTGGATTTGGGTTTTATATCTGTTCTTTATTTGTTCTCAGATCCAACAGTGTGGTTTGCTTCTGAATGTAAAAAGCTAACACTGTCAGTCATCATTTGAGATCCTCTGTTTAAGGAACACATTAGCAGTGTACAGAGTTGTAATAATAGTCAGATCTCCCTGTGGGGCTGTGATGCTGATAATGTGTTAACTGACACATTTTTTCTGCCAGTGTTTCTTGCTGGCTTCTTCCTTCCTCGTACTTTCTTGGCTGCAGGTGTAGCTTTCAGACTGTACTGCGTATGTTGAGCTTGCTTCGTAGTACAGATCCCAGATGGCTGTGGAAGCTGTACCGATCATGTTATTGATTTGTTAAAGCACCATGTCAGCTAACAGCCACTAATCTGCCCAGTCCTGTGGGCCTTGTTTGTTTGAGTTGATGCTCTTGTGGTTTATTGGTAACTTGATCTATACAACTGTAAACCAGAGTGGGCCGTGAGCCTGCAGCTTTGAAGCAGAGCCTTTCTTCTTGGCTGTCCCTTGTCTCGGTTTGATGGGATCTTTTTTTTGTTGAGTGAAGGGCTCAGCAGTGATCAGCAGAAGTTCTGAATTATGTGATCCACTCAGCAGTAAAGAGGTGACATAAAGAGGCTGGTGGAGGATAAGTTCAGTTTGGCTCATCGGTGTGTTTGAACTGGTGCGGGGATGTTGAGATTCGTGAAGCAGGATGAGATCCAGCTGCTTCTCCCCTTCCTGAGTAAACACCTCAGGCAGGTCTTCTAGCAATTTAGGAGCAAGTGTGAGCTGGCTTTTGGGATGTCAGAGGGTCACACATGGGTGATATGTGAAAGGAATCAGCTTTAGTAAATCTGCACTTTAATCCACCTCAACCAGGAAATTGGTTTAAGTTTATCAGATTTCAAGGCTCATTTCTAAAGTGACCTAATCAGTTTCAATAGATGTCCAATAGATGTCCAATAGATGTCCAAAATTAGGTGCAAATCGTAAGAGAAAAATATGACTGCATTTAGACAAATCAATAGCCAGTTTCTAGTATGTCTGAAGATGTGAACGGTGTCTTTGTGCCCTTTCTGAGAAGGATCTAAAATAACATCAAATATTTATCTGATCCGCATTCTTATTTCTTGTAAATGTTTATGAATAACTTAAAGTTTTAAACCGGTTTGTTGAGAAGTTTAACCCTGGAAGCGGACGAATCTCAGAGCTCACATCTCCACCCACGCTGCTCGTACAAAATCAAACTCAAGCCTGTTCTTAATGTTTTGCCTTTCAGAGCTACATCACACAGTTGTTCTAATTGGTTTTAGGTCTATCCATCGCATCCACAGGCATTTTGGTATGTGCTTGTGTGACTGAGGCATACCATAGCTTTCTTCTGATTGGCTGCCCCTCATAAACAGAAGGTCGGAGCGGTAGGTAGGTGGAGGTTCTGTTCCTGAGACCTATAATGCCTCTCTATGACATCATATAGTTACAAGAGAAGAATAAAAACTGCATCGACCAGCATAACAGTATGTGTACGTATATATAAATTCAAAGCCAATTTATTAGGTACACTTGTTCAGCTGGCGGTTTAAGAGACTTTGAATGTGGCATGGCTGGTCTGAGTCTTTCAGAATCTGCTGCTCTGATGGAACTTTCCCACACGACCATATCTATGGTGTACAGATAGTAGTCCGAAAAAGAGGGAAAACAAATTTTCTTTATCGGTTATTTAAAGATAATCTGTCCTTTGGTCTTTAACAGAAAGTGGCAAAATAAGAATTACAGTGTTCACATTCAAATTAGCTTTTATTCATTTTCCCACTTTTTAATATCTGTAAAATCAGGTAAAAGTATCACTCCAAAAATACTTTTTCACATTCACAGTTTGGGTGAACCTCTTTGTAGAGGTGATCGATCAGCCAGGGCCTGGATTTCCTGCATGTTTGGCTCTGACCAGTGACCGGCCACAGTCCACAACATGAGCACAATAGTGCAGGCAAATAGCACGATGGCGTGCACACTCACAGCACACCAACATGTCATTAGCATGTGGCTGTGGCCCTTAGACACTTCTTCTCTCTGAGGGAAGAAGACACAAAGTTTTTAATGCACTGATCAGTTTCTTTGATAAAATCCATTAAAGTTTCCATCCTGCTTTCCTCTCAGGATGTAAGTCATTAGTTTTATTACCTCCAGCAGTTGGTTTGCTGTTTTAATAGAAATATAAACTATACATGAACTAATTAAGTCACACAAAGCAGAAATACAAACATAAATAAACCATGCATGGAAAAGCAGAGAGAAACCTGTCACCCTGTAAGGCCTGAGGCTACTCTGATATTAGCTTTTAAATGGAAAGTTAAAGGTGACTGAAGGTTGTTTAAACTTTACTGGTGGACGGCTGAGCAGCTGACGTCATTGTTTACTTTGTACACAGTGAAACACCAAAGTGGTGTTTTCAGATTTCCACACCCTGGAGTCTTGACCGAGAGCTAAAAAGCCTCACAGATGCAATCAAATTTATTTACTTCTCCAGTACTCCAGTTCAAATCAGAACTGGAGTCCTGATGCTGAGCTGATTGTTTAAAGTCATCGTTTATCTAAACGAATCTGTCTCTGATGACACGTGTTCATCTTTCAGGTTGGTTTTTTTTCATCTTTGTCCTCGTGAGCTCACGCAGACACAGCACTGGCCTGCTGTCCTCCATAAAAGCGATGGTTTGAACATGCTCCTGGCTAAAATCCATAAACCTGCTGCAGCATTAGGACCACAGCATCCATCAATAGCTGTGACGTCATGAGCGATGGCAGCTCTCTGTGAAGAGGGGGTCACACAGCTTTCTCTTTCTTAACTTAAAGAATTAGACATTTCTTCCAAATGGCTAAACGGTAAGATTTGGCAGACCAGTCTCTGCAGTTTTAAACTCTTAAGCTGTTAAAGCAGCAGACAGAAATGTGCATGAGCACAGCTGGAGAGCACGTCAGGGAGTCCGCTCTCTGAGGAGGACGTTCAGTTAATCAGGACCAGTGTTGGTCAAGTTACTTTCAAAAAAGTAATTAGTAACTAATTACTGATTACTTCTCCAAAAAAGTATCCTGTTACTTTACTGATTACTTATTTTCAAAAGTAATTAGTTACTTAGTTACTTTTTAAAAACATGATACACAACCTGAATAGGTAATAAAACAATACAGTAATAAATACAATACTTTTTCTGCATAATCCATCATATAAAATGTCATCAAATGAAAAAGTCTGTTTTAAAATTTTTTATTAGTTTGAATCTTTTAACTCTATGCACATTACATCAAGCAAAAATTATATGCAACAATCTTTGACTTAAAGAAATTAGTTTAACATTTAAACCTATTTTCTGCATATTCCAGCATATAAAATAAAATAATGTTTTGTGTTTGCAGCGGTCATGTCAGTGGGAGGATCCGGGGGTTTCTCTGTGAATTTCACATTCCCGTGGCAGCGTGCTCGGTGCTTGCTCAGATTTGAAGTTTAATTTTTTGCTGTAAAAATAAGTTTTCTTCCCACGCAGAGTGTACAGCTGACGCTGATGTTTTTGTCACTTTTTACAGAATCAAACTCAAAGTAAGGTCAGTACTTCCAGGCTTTAAACGCTGCACGGTCGTACTCTCTCCCGCACTCGAAATATTATCCATTGTTGATCTGCACACGTCTGTTACCACGAACGTCGCACGCTCGTACGTCATTGTCATGAGACACTCACAAACAAAATCACGGTTTAGTAACGCAGTAACGCAGCGTGCTTATGGGAAAGTAACAGTAATCTAATTACTTTTTTTGCAATAGTAATCCCTTACATCACTCGGTACTTAAAAAAGTAATCTGATTACAGTAACGCATAACTGCCCATCTCTGATCAGGACAGAGAGGAGCTCAAAGTGAACACGTCACACTCCATATTATTCTTGGACTCGACTAGAGGTGCTTTGAATGAGTCACAGCTCAAAATAATCTGTTTATCTTCTCACGGTTCTTTGTGCAGCCCCTCAGTTCATCTTCTAGCCCCTCCCACTTAAAGTAAATCACCTTGATTGGCTGCCCCTCTTAAGCAGTGTGTTTCAGCAACAGCTTGGTTAGAAGTCGGACCTAAAAGAGAAACAAGGGAACACGACATGCTCGGATGTTTGCAACATGTCTGTCATAACTAGACCCGCCCAAAAGTATAATCTGATTCTTGGACCCTAATGTGGACCATAATTCATAAAGATTACATCGTTTTGAATTTAATCAGACTTGAAACTGGAGACTGAGACCATAAAACCATCAGAAAGGTCACAAATCTGGAGATCCAAAACCTGTTTTCTCGTGGCCTCATGCAGTCAGTCTTAAGATCCACTGTGGTGTTTGTGTGGAGTTTGTGGTGCCATGAAGTGTACAGAGTCTGAAGCAGGGGTGAGGAAAGGTTTTGGGAGATCTGGATAAGTAGCAAATGAGTTTATTGATCGCTGGTCCTGATGAACACTGGCACTGGAGGAAGATTATATTGTTCTGACAATGAGACAAGTGCTAAAAGACAGAGGCTGTGGAAAAATCAAATTTAGCAGAGAGGGGAACGTCCTCATCCAGCTGACGTGATATCGAGAATAAAATTAGCGAATATGAGCATGAGGTGGTCCAATCTGAGGAGGAAGGTAAAATAAACTTAATTTATGCAGTTCTTTCAGCTTTTGCTGTCACACCATCTTTGCACATTTATATGTTGAACATTGGCACACTGCAGGGAGTCATGGACGGCCCGTCTATCTGCAGGCAAAAACCTAATCAGATGTTTTTTAAAACAAGCTGCCTCTCGCCCTATGACAGCTGGGATAGGCTACAGTGCCCCCCCGCGACCATGAAAAGGATAAGCGGAAGTGAATGAATGGATGGATGGAGGTATGTTTCCATGAATAATTACGTAGTCAAATTGGCCCTCATAAACCCGTGGGCCAGCTGTGGGCCAGAGGCCTCACCGAAGGAAGCGACACAGCACTGCTCTGTGGGATCGTTCTGAAACCTAACATGACATCATGTTTTTATCTTTGTTCTTGGACAAGATGAAAGAAAAAGATGATTTTAGTGTTTTGTTCATGGACACACCGTCATTCACTGACTGTATGTACTCACCACTGCAGGCCAGTTTGAGAAACGTGCCAACCCAGTAATCTGTGATCAGCTCACATTAGCAGCTGAATACAAACGGATGATTTTCCAGCTGTTTATGTTACAAATGTGTCATTCATACATTTAAGAAACAAACAAAAGAAAACAATAAGACGATAGCATGAAACTATTCTGTTATTGTTGAGTTTCCTTGTAAAATTATTTATTTATAGTTAAGGTCACATTATGTAGAACAAAAGGTCAGTGTATATAAACAGTGAGTCAGCAAAGAAACACGAATTCGTGTGTCTCAACACGAAGGAACAAAACAGTTTCAGCCCAAATAGATGTCAAAGCATCCGAATTCACAGGAGCCCCAAGCTACAAATTCTGCCTCTATGCATCCACACCTGTTTCCATTTTTATTTTTTAGCTAAACGTCACTAAACAACCACCAACTGTCAAAACTGAAATTACTCCTCCAGCTAAATAAATCAGTAAATATAATTTACCAAAGTAAATCGTACATGTGAGAAATCTTTAGTGATATACGAGCAGCTATAGATTGCTGTGCCTTTGCACAGCAGCAACACAAACACGGCCACAAACGCACACATGCACGCCTGCGGTTCATCTTAACGACTGTAATCAGCCGTAATCAAAGCGATCTGTGCGTCTGCTGTCCTGTCTGCAGCTCGGGCCGACACCAGGCTCACGCTCTGCGTGCTGGGAGAGTCCGTGTGAGCGTGCAGCCTTCGCTTCAGGCCTCACGCGGAAGCCCAGCCGCTTCCCCTCGCCTGGAAGAGGAAGTAAATAAACTGGGGCAGCTGTCCCAAAAAACAGCATCACCTCGATTCCCCTAAATGGAAGATTTTTTTTGCACAGTTTACAACAAGAGCTGTAATCCTACGTCAGCAACAGCATCCTGATTAGACGTACGGCCATTAAAGGAATTAAAGTCCTCTTCAAACACCTAAATGTTTGGTTTGGTGTTGTTTTTGTTCTTCAGGAGGCCAAACGCACACAACATCATGACATGATCAGATGTGAATGAATTATTACATAATGGGACACTGCTATGATTACACATCCGCTTTATTTATTCCAAAAGTTGGGAAATTCCTGCGTTTTAAAAAAATAAATAAATAAAATAAAATTAAGATAGAGCTTAACAGAGTAGAGTTACTCGAGTAAAAACGGTTTGATAAATAGAATAGCCAGAAATAAAAAAACATACTTATTTTTCTAAATCCCCCCCAAAGAAAGTTGGGAAGTAGAACAGCTCAGTTTGACAAAATAACTCCAATTAAGTAAAAATTAAACAAAAGAATTAAATAAAGTAAAATTAAATACATGATCTCAGTCAGTAAAAATCTAAATAAAAACCAATAGAACACTATGTAAAGGCTGAATATAGAACAATAAAGTGGATTTAGTAAAGCAAAATAGGTCAAAAAGTATAATAAAGCCAAAAAAAGAATAAATAGTTAATAAATGTAATAAAAATAAGCACAGTACAATAGAGTGTAAAGAGTAGGTGACAAAAATAACACAATAAATTAGCTGTATAAGATTAAAAAGGTGCTCGATAGATGAAATAAAAGAATGAACATTTCTTGCAGTGTTGTTTCAGTGTCCGTCTGATTTGGCGTTATGGGCAGCTGAAGTCTGGATGCTTTCAAAAATAGTCCTAAGAATAGTTTAAAGTTGGGGTCACATGACAGGTGGGCTGTTCCAACATGTTGGAGTTGTTATTATTACACCAGGTTTTGAACTGGTTTAAGCCTGGATTAGGATTGCTGCCGTTTAAAAGTATTTTTATTTTCTAAAGGGGGATATTTAGAGAGTAATTTAAAGAGTAACACTTGACAAAATTAACTGTTTTCTATCTTTGTGAGAGCACGGCGTTGAATTATTTTAGTTGATTACAGTAACTTTTCACACACCAGCTTTTACTTTAACTGTAAAAACAAACACCTAGACTCTGTTTTGGATTAAGCTTCAGCTGGTTTTGCACTAGGTGTTGGACAGGTTTAATCCAGGTTTGGTTTTAGGTTTTTTTGTATATCTGATATATTTTCCTCTTTTCCTCTCATCACGGTAGACTAACTTGCATGATGTTGAAATCAGAGCTCTGGGTTTAGCAGTGATTTGTTAAACTGTTTGCTAATAACAGGGATTAAAAACCAGCAGACGTTTCATTTTACAACTCTGACCTGATGATGGCGCCGTATTAAGAGTGTCACCGATCATCCTGAGGGGAAATGCACTGCATTTCATCTTAATCTATGCCGTAGTTGTCGTAATATTACATTTTGAACAGCAGCACTGAAGCTCATGGTGACATCACAACATGAACATAGACTATAAACCTTGTTGCTGTCAAACTGCTTGTCTTCTAGACATAAACAGACTGAAACTGTTGATACTGAGGTCCAAACACATAAGTCACAGCAGTGTTCGCAGCATGGGGCCGGTGTGTGTTTGTTTCTGTGACCCACACCTCCCGGTCAGATGGAGTCTGATCTGATGATTCACAGCTGTCGTCTCTCCTCAGGACCAACGACCAGCTGGTGGCTTTCCTGTCCAAATACCGCAACATGAACTTCATCAAATCTCACGGCAGAGACAACGCGCGGTAAGAGAGTCCGCTGTGTGCCCCACGGGCCTTTATTAAAACAGTGCAATGAAGTGAAAAACAAGCTGCACAATAACTCAGCGTTACGTTGGGCTGTGGGCCGAGCTGGTGAACTTGAATCGTGGATTCTTTGAACAAGGATTTGAAGCTCTCGGCGTTTGTGAGCGTAAAGCGGGGAGATACTTGGAAATCCTCCTGCACTTCGAGAAAATGATCCCAAAATTATATCCAAGTTAACCGAAGCTCGGTTCCTGGAAAGCCCTTGAGGGGCCAGCTCAGTTCCACTGAAACATCTTTGGCTGGATTCACAGAAAGGAAATCTGTGGGAAGGAAACACTTCTTGCTTTCAGGTTCTTTACATAAGCCTGTGTGTGTCGCAGTGTCAGATGCTGATATCAAATATCATATTAAAAGAATTGGATTAAACAGACATAAATACAACGTGTGGGCTAAAACACCACACTCTGTTATGGTTACGGTTAGCACTGGTTGCTGCCCCTCATCTTCCAGGCTTCCAGACGATGTCCAATCAGAGAAAAGCTGACTCTTTTTTTTTTTTTTTTTTTTTTTTTTTTTTGGTTTTTGGGT
>VUQG01018844.1:25438-45165 GCA_015106755.1 Etia nguti
GTTTTTGTTTTTTTTGGTGTTTTTTTTTTTTTTTTTTTTTTTTTTAGGTAAAACGAGCAGAAAAGCTCATAAATGAACATCGGGCCCAGGATGTGATACACTTTAAAAAGAAAAGGAAACCTTAAAAACTACAGCTCAAAACAACAGTGAACGCTAAGGGATCAGTAAAACCTCAGCCCCCTTCAGTGAAGCTGACATATTCTTGAGTAGCTTTCACACATTATTTTCAGCCAGTTTCAGGAGAAACCAGTTGGAATACTTTCTAAAGTTTTCCTTTGTCACAAGACAACAGCCAGAAGGAAAAGACATCCCGTGTAACAGTGTGACGTAAAAGCAAGTCTTCTTGGATACAAAGGAGGTTGCTGATTGTGTGAGCCCGATCTCATCGGGCAGGTCATTTCCAAGCCCGGGGCCCTGGTGGCAAAACTATGGCCAGCTTTAGATTGGATCAGCCACGAGGGACCAGCCTGAAGGTCTGAGGGCCAGGAGTCAACACTTCTGCTGTGTAGCTTGGGGCCAGACACTGACATGCTTTAAAAGTGATCAGTAAAATATTAAAATAAACTCTAAAAATATACAGGAAGCCAAAACCGGCGCGAACTAGTACTAAAACCAGTAAAGAAGCTGAGCTGCTGCATTCTGGCCTAACTGGAGGTGAGAGAGTGACTTTTTGTGGATACCAGAGAGGAGAGAGTTGGAGTAATCGAGCCTTGAGAACAGCTGGTAGGGTCTCATCGGGTCTCCTATCAGTGAACGCATCTCACATGCATCTTTCTCTAACCGATGTCTAAACTGGATCAAGCTTTAAAAGTCGACTCTGACCTTTCCGTTCTTTAGGTGGGGACTGACTGGGATCCTAAGGAGCGTCTCTTCAGGAACTGGGGGCGTCTCCTGGGGCCCGAGGACGAGCCGGTGGCCGTGCAGCGCTGGAGCCGAAGCCAGAGCAACCTGACGGCTACGATTGTCTGGATCGACCCCACCAACGTCATCGCCGCCACCTACGACATCCTGGTGGACGCCTCCGCTGAGGTCTCACACTACCGGCCGCCTCTCACCTCCCCGCTGAGGCCCGGCGTGTGGACGCTGAGGGTGCTGCACCACTGGAGCCCGCTGGGCCAGACCAGCTTCATCGTAGCTCCCCTGGAGTTTCACAGGCAAAGGCCGATACAGCAAGGTGGGTGATCAGACGGCATCCCGCTTAGAAGCACGTGAGGAGGTTTGATGCTGAGCCAGTGTGTCCAGAGTTTCCAGGAAATATACAGGACCAAGGCAGCTCTACCTGTAAAGAAAGAGTGCAGGTTTAAAACCTTCCTGAGACGGGAAGTCTTTATTTTGTTCTTGTGCTTGTGAGTCAGACGTGGACTTTTACATGTCATTGCAAGTTCTCTCATTGGTTTTAGCTACTAGATGGACAGAACTAAAGCTTACAGCCTCATCTTTAGTAGAGATTCATTGTTGGTTAAAAGAAAATGTGTTCCTAGTAATCAGAATACTTTTATCCACTGGATTGATTTCTCCAGCGCAGTCATCTAACTTACATGCACAGCGAGTTAGGCTCAAACCTGGCACAAAGTGTCGGCCTTCAGAAACTCTCCTGGAAACACCTGTTAAAATTATATGCAGGATCTTCATACATGTTCTTGTCAATAGCAGATAATAGCCAGTACTTAAATTACACAGAGCAGAGGCCCTCCTGTCACAGCTGTCAGCACCATGCAAACGTATATTTATAGTGTCGTATCCAATCACCCTCTCGCGCCCACACGGGGTCACCTCTGTCCGAATTAGCCTGCCCCGGGTTAACGCTTGGTTTGTTTGACCTCCTCAGGCCATGTGTGGGTATTCAGGGGATAACTGCAGGACTAAGTAAAGCTCGGTGCACGAATAGACACCGAGGTTTTACAGGGCGCTGCTATGAAGTGCAGGTGGTGCGTGACGTGATCTGATCGGACTGTTGTTGCATGCACAGGCATCTGTTACTGGTGGCTGTACTTTAAAATAACAGCATTCACCTCCAATTAATTTAGAGAAGACTCATCTAGCTTCTCGCTAATGAACTATTCCACCAATAATCATTAATTATATTTAAGCACTTTATTAAAAAGCTAAACAGTTCACAGTAAAACATTTTTGTTTGAAATCTCCACCCCTAGCATGGTTTTTTTTTATAATTAAAGATAAACTAAAAATGTTAAGTGGTTTAGATTTGGTCAGATCTGTCCGCACAGCCTCTCCTGCACATGCACAGGACTGCAGGTCAGCTGGCTTCAAAAAGTTGAAGACTTACTCTGAAACTTTTAAGACATTTTTAAGCAATAACGACTAAACTGAATTTTTTTAAAACTCAGAAAAATGTATAAAAGATAAAAAAGCTGTAATAACTCTGATCCCAAATGGCTACCTGTTCTCTAGTGAAGCCAGTTTTAAACCAGCATTCCCTTGACCAGCAGGGGGCGACGCCTGGTTGTGAGACTGTTTAAAAGTCTGAGAAAGACCCTTTTCATGACTTGAAGGGTGATAAAGCAGGAGCTGATTTACAGAATGCTAACCTCGCGTGCAGCATCCGTTAGTTTCACACTCAGATCCTACTACTGCTTCCAACTTTTATATACAGTCTTTGGACCAGAGCACCTCAGTCTGGATTTGGGCCGAGGGGAACCAAAGAAAACTGAAAAACTGAAATGTATGTGTATATATGTTTGGATAAACATTTTCTATGCTTACTGTTGTTACATTTGATTTGTCTGTTTGTGGTCTTGTTTTGGATATTTACTTATTTCTATAAATTTTTTTTATAAATCTTAATATCTAAAAAATGATCTGGAGTAATAAGGAGGCAATTTTGAGATTTTGGGCTTACTTACACAAAGTTATTTTTTGTGGTAGCTCAGTTCCCCCATTTTGACTACAGTTTAACTCTGACTTTTTTTGTCCTTCTGCTGTTGGACTCCAGAGGATGCTCTGCGGCTGCACGGCGGACCAGCCAGGAACTCCTACATGGAGCAGAGCTTCCACGGCCTCAACCCGGTCCTGCAGCTGCCGGTGAGCCTGGGCGCTGTCGAGGAGGCCGAGGCCAACGCCAGTCTGACGGGGGTGCCGTTGCATCGCTGGCTGGATGGGCTGCTGGAGGGCTACTGGTCCGCCTCGGACATCTGCTCGATGGGCCCCAGTGCCTGTCCGGTCATGCAGCGCTGCCGCCTCACCGCGTGGAGCTCGGCCAGCCCCGACCCCAAATCCGAACTGAGCCTGCCCAGAGAGGGCGGGCGGATAAGGTAGCAGGCGGACGGACTGAGGGAGGACGAGGCAAGGGAAAATGAAGGAAAACATGGGGCTGACGTCCCGTTTGTGTCCGATATTTATTTATTTAAAGTCTGTGGGCGTGAACGGAGAGGACAGATGGAGCATCAGAGGGAACGGTGGGAAGAGACACTGAGGAAAATATTCTCCTTCAGTCCATATTCGGTCTGCTCTCACTTTTATTTAGGACTACAAAGCTGTGCGTGCTCGAGTGAGTGAGTGAAAGTGTGTGTTAAGAGTGTCCGAAGAACTTTATACCTCTTGTTGTACGAGTGTCTCCCTGAGTTTAGGGTCACATGCTGAAAACAGACGTGATTGCTCGTTCTTTAGGCCCATTATTTAAAAACTACAAAGTAAACCCGAATCAAGCCTCTAAGGATCACCTCAGAATGAGATTTCTCCAAGTTACTAGTTTAAAAACCTAAATTAACCTCTTAAAAACTAAAATCTGATTTAAATAGTGTCACAGGTTGTTTCGTTTTTCCTTTTGGATCTGTGTGACGTCGGTGAGAAAGGATATCCACAAAGCCTGTAAGATAAACAGATTATTTTGAACATTGAATCATGCGAAGCTACTCTAATGGAGTCCAAGAATAAAAATATAGAGCTGGAAGGGAGCAGAACGCCCCACTTTAAAGCACAGGATGTAATTTCTGAGACCTTTTTTATTTTTTTAATGTCCTGTTGATCTGGAAAAATTTCGGTGTTTTTTTCTTCTTTAGAAAGGAAAATCTGTTTAAGTAACATTTAGAAATATTTAACTAATAATTGCTGACATTTAACTATAAAAATGTTCTTTTTTCTACAAAAATGCCGCGTCTGTATGAATGATCCACAGAAGCAGCTGCCGGTAAGAATCATGGAAATCACACAGCAGACGACGGTATCAATGATTTTTCCTTTAACCACCTTTCCAGAGATAATGAGCCTAAAATCAGTTCTCAGCAACCACAGATGTTCTCACACAGAGCCAGTTGGGTATCAGGGGAAATTATGATTAATCTTTTAAAGTGCTAATTTATGGACAGAATATATTTAATGAGTTTTTTTAAGTTGTTCGGGCTCTGTGTGCGATTCGTGTTTTCTTTCTGTGCCATGTCTGAATCCCTCAGACTTGAAGTGAGATGTCCGCGATACTGGAAGAGAGCCGCATCCTCTTTCTTTTAATCTGCACACATTAAAAAACAAAGTTTCTGCTGTACAAACGGCTACCCGAGTAATTTATTCAGAACTTTTATTTCTTTTTTTTTGTTTTGTTTTTTCGGGGGTGGGTCAGTGACTGATATTTGTTTTCTAAAGCCTGACAAATGTTGGCTCCAGCTAGTTTTGGGTGAACAGCTGCTGTTCAGTCAGAGCTACTGTAGTCTTATAAAGATTATTTCCATTATTTATTTGTGGCTCTGTTTTTGGGGTAAGTTTAGCATCAGTGTTAATGTGATAAAGCCAGAAAAAGCAGGAAATGGGTTGCAAAGCAGCTTGCAGATGTGGGCTAAAGCAGCCTAAATGGCACACCTTATATAAAATTTACCAGTTAAACACAGCTGATCACAATTGTCATTTTTTTATCGCACACTTCAGAGAGCAGAGCTGAGAGATCGTCTTTCCACCATGAGGTCTAACCTGTACTTCACAGGATAAATAAACTGTTTCACCGCCATGATGATGAATGGCGGGCTGCAGTAGCCACACTCAGTCATGAGTTTTAAATCAATTAAATGTAAACAAAAGTCCAGAAAACTGCAGAGTTTTAACGATGAAGTGTCAGCACTGTTATGATTATTCGTTACCGTAACACAGAAAAATGGAAAACATAATGTGATAAAAACTGAACCAGCAAAGTGTATAAAACACAACTTTTTTTTAAATATATAAATGGGACCAAAACTGGAGCCCAGCAGCTCTGAATGAGTTTCAAGAGTCTCTGAGTGTGTGTGGGCCATGAACAGGAAGTGTTGGTTCTACACGGGTCTGTGAGGATTACATTTATTTATGGTTACATTAAGCCGGCCATCATGTGTTGAATTTAAAACCTCAGCAGTTTGGTGCCAAATTCAACTCATTTATTTTTTTCTATTCAAATTAAAACCTAATTTGAAGATTCAGAGCCATTTTTACATCCTGTGTGTATTTTTCATATATCGAATGAATCTATGTAAAGCTGTATTTTGTAAAAACCTGACAGATGATGTACAGTTTTTAAGTTAATGAGTATTAAGATGCAGATGTTTGGACTGTGACGGCGACGCAGAAGTGTTGTGACGGTTTCTAAAGACCTCTCGCTGGTGTGAAAACGTTCCTGAGATGTTCCGATTCTGGAGGACGGTCCCAGCCGAGGGCGTCATGTTGTGCTTCGTCGCGGCTCCGTTCATATGTCCGACCAGCCTGTTCCTCGGTCTCCTCTTTATCATTGTCTCTCGCTGGGAGCTGTGCTGCTGTGCCTTAGCTGTTCTCCTGTCTTTACGAAACCCTCCTGAAAGCATCTGAAACAGTCTCTGATGTCTAAAAACTGAAAAAATTAAAGACAAAGAATTGTTGTGAATGCCTTATAAATGACCTTGGTGGTTTTAAAGTACATTTTTAAAAAATAAAAACATCTCCCTTTAGTTTGTGTCTGTGGAGCTTATGTCATACATTCATGTGACCCAGAGTCCGCGCAGCTTTGTATTTACTAATGTTTTTAATTTTCCTTTGGTTTTTTATTCAGTTTTGTTTTATAGTCTTTTTAATAATGTATGGAAGGCATGTGTCAGACCCCAGATTTAGGAAAATCTAATTTTCTGTCTGTTAACATCCAGAATCACACGTCCATCAACCCCTCATCAGGGAAATTGTAAAAACTTTATCAAACATATGAAAACTAACGATATTTACTTTTTTTTAAATTGTGTTTTCCAAGTCACAAGAATTGTTTCAATTTTACAGCCTAGTTTTATTTGAACATAATGGCCTTGAAGTGATCTTCAGTAAAATCAGGATTTGAGGCTTGCTGATTAAAAACACTTGTAGATCTTAGGTTTCTGCGTCGCCCTGTGGAGGCAGATGGTTTTGACTCACAAGTTATTTCACTTGTTTCATGACTGTTTGTGTTAGTTTGCAGATTCACAGTCAAAACTCTAAAACTTGCAATACTTTTACACTTTAATGCAGTGTGTCTGAAACTGTGTTAGACTTTGACTATCTATTAGGTCCAATTCATTAGTTAAGGTAATTATTACCCACTAGTTTAAAATGGTTTAAGATAAACATTCTGCAATTTTAGTATATGACCACTATTTGTACTACTACTACCACGAGTGTTCAGAACTACTACAATTCCTCTTCCAGGTACTACACTATCATCCTCCATTTCACCACCACTGATACTATTACTGCAGTACTACAGAAGCCTGGATAAAAATCCCCTCCCCACCAGAGGTGACCTGATTTCTCAGGATCCAGAAGGATGTGTTGATCCTGATCAAACACGTGTTTCCTTATTTGTATTTTGTCAGCTCGATTTACTACAAAGCAAATTTCGCTCTCCCCCAGGGTCGAAAAAATAAAATCCCTTAAAAAATAAATAAATAAGATAAAAAATCTGGGATCAGCTCTCCTGGATCCTTTCATCCCCGCTCCAAGTATCTACTAAAACACTTTGAATACCGCCACAACTTTGAGTGATGCTAATAACAATAATCACATGACCTCCTCGGTAAGGGTCAGAAATAGCGCACAGATGTTGAGGATTTCAAATCAGCAGTGAATGAAGAACAGCCAACATCAGAGGGGATGGAGTCATCAACACAGCTGATCGATGACACACAACCGGAAGGACAGCCTGATGATCGGGGTGTGAAACACCACGTGACACTCAAAAGCGAAAACAAGTCTCATTTATGCTTAAAGGTAGTTTTTACATTTTTAATAAATAGTATTTTAATTCTCATGTTTCCCTTTTTACATAAACGATTTAATCTCTTAAAGTTGTATTTCTAAAGCACACGCAAATGTGAGGATTTAAGTTATTTATGATGAGCATCTTCTTCAAAGTCCCACCGTCGAAACACCAATGGAGGGAATAGTTTTGTGTTTTTGGAAGCGTTCATCCCTCTAGTCCACCATTTAGGACATTTTTCATTTCGTCACCCACCTGTAGTTTATCACGTGATAACCCTGTTTAAGTATAAATTTTGTACCAACCATTCAGACGTCAGCTGAAAACACAGAACATCCCAAACACAGTAAATGAAAAAAAAAAAAAATTAAGATAAAAATTCTTCCTTTTTACACGGTCATCAGTCACTTACAGCAATGCCGCCCTCTTGTGTTCAATACTGATATTACACCAGCCCCTGGACAGCTTGCTGGGAGTGTTTGGGTTTCACAAATTAAATCTTCTGCTGCTTTGAGGGTCGTTTGACAAACTACAGCTACAGCCTGAAGTGGAGGAAAACCTCAAGAAATAAAACCAAGAAAATCTTAATTAACCCAAGTGCTGCAGTGACAGCAGGTAAAACTCACCTGTGCATGGAGCTGCAGTCCTCCGAAAATACCCTTTTCTTTTCTTCAGCACAGAGGGACTGTACCTGAGCACAGAACTCAGGTGTAACTCATTAGCCCTGATGGCTGCGTACCATTTAGCTCCTCCAGCGTGTCATCATGAAGAATACCAGTTGATTGGAGCTGGGAACATGGACTGCTGTGGGGTTTTTTTATTTTTAAACATCTGGATGAAGATTTAACTCTACTGAAATACTTAAAAAGTGAAAACATGTTTCAGTTTGAGAGAAATAAAAATCAAAGACTTCAGAAGAAGCACAAACCAACCATCCCAAGCCTGGTTCTTCTTATCGAAGGAGCGGTCACAGTGGTCTTTACCTTACTATATAAATCATATTCATACATCCAGGTAGGCCCCAGACAATCAGGAGGTTCAAACCACTAACCTTATGGCTTACCTGATACACACACACCCTCAAACTAACCTATGAGCCTATGAAATAACAAAACCTCAAATATTTTTTAAACAGAAAGTAGAGAGCAAACTAAATGAAACATTAGAAACCAGACAAAAACGAGAATAGAACCGGATTATCTGAAGTGTGATCACTGTTAGAGTTTAGTTTCCTGATGTACGAGGAAGTGATTCAAAAAGAACACGAAGGTTAAAATGTTTATTTAATTAGGATGATTTTTTTTAATTTTTTTTTTTATTCGACCATAAAGATCTTCCATTTCTAATTAAAGGAATATTTCATCTTTGCTGCAAATATTTGGTTTCCTCAGTGATGTTTAACGTATGTAGGAATCAGATCAGGAGACGAGGCTTTATTTTAGAGAATTTATTTAAAAAAAAATACAGACAAGAGAGACTAAAAATTATGTACAGCAGTGACAGAAAAGCCCGGTCGATGATTACACGTCGACGGCCCTGTTCCTCACTTCTTGGACAGCTTGGCCTGTTTGTTTTTTGGAGGCGCCCACTTTAAACACATCGTGTCCACTGAGAGCGAAAAAAGAGAGACACACAAACACACCTGACGTTAGCAAATCAGCTGCGGGTTAAAAACCCAACACGAGAATCCGACGAGATCTGAGAGCCTGACTTCACTGCACGCCTGTGCCGTGTTCGTAATAAAATAAGAAGATACTGAACATCTGGATTAATCATGCAGGTACCTGTGATTGGTGGTTTCTTGTACTGGGCGCTCTTCAGGTGCTCCTCCACCAGTTTGGGTGTCACACAGATGACGTGTTGACCTTTCCAGTATTTCACCATGTTGAGCGATTGCAGCGTGCTGATGATGTCACTCTGCGTGATGCTGGTCATCTGGCTGGGAGACGCAGACGGACAGGAACGTTAAAACCAGAGACGGCTGGGAGTCTTTTTTTAAAATTCCGGGTTTTTTAAAAGTTCTGATCAGAAACTGGTCGTGTACCAAGTTTCACGTTAACATGTAAAGTTATAAAAGTTTGTCTGCTGTAAAAATGAAAACAGCAGAGCTTATAATTTCACACTAAGTGCATCTCTGAGCTGCCAAACAGTTTCAGATGCCTTCCTTTCTCCTTTCCCAGGAGACGCTGCAAGAAGCAGAACAAGCATTTCATCTTTTCTGTTCCTAACCTTCACAGCGTCTACAAAAAAAGTAGAAAAGCAAAGCCGTCCACCTTTGCACAAGTTCTCACCGTAAATGTTAAAGTCGTGTTTGTGTGTCTACCTGAGGTCTTTGATGGACAGCGTTCCTCTGAAGTCCCTCAGGATCTCCAGCAGGACCCAGGACCAGTAACTTCGGTAGCTAAGCTTCCCCAGATCAGAGAGCGGCTTCTCTGGAGACCCCACTGTGTTCTCCAGCTTGGACAGCTCATAGCCTGCAGCAGAAACGGACGTTATCAGAGCTGCTGCCAGCGAGCGTTTCTCCTTCAGTCACTCGTTCTGTTGGTGTAATGACTACACCCCTGCCATCCACCCATCTGCTGCATTATTTCCCATCTCCACTGTATTTTACTCAACATCTGTTGTGTTTTGTGGGCTTTTGCAGGGTTTTTCCATTTGCTGATATTTTCTTAAGTCGCAGTGTGTTCGATCTCTCGGGGCACTGCGTAACTTTGTTTGGCACCGTCTGGTTTTTTAATTCCTCAAGCCACAAAAAAAAAAATATCTCCTACAGGAGACAAAAATCTGATAACTGATAATTTAACTCCAAAAATCGGATATTTATAGAAATTCAAACATGCCAAACAAATACAGCAAATGTTTTGTAGCTTGAAAAGTTACCAGGCTGGAGGACACCTGGATCTGGATCAGCGTCTGGATACCATTGTGAGATTAAAAACAGTGACTCCTAATTTATCTTTTCTCAGTCTGATGTGCATTCATTCATTCATTCATGTGAAAGCTGAACCAATCACATCAGCTCTTTGGTGGAGGTCAGGAGTTGCAGATTTACTGACTTTCCGTCGATGTCACTCCAGCTTTCGGTTTTATTACAAATGTGAAATGACTTATTTGTGTCATCTCGCGTCCATCTGAAACTCCCAACTAAACATTTAAAATCCTGTTTTGCCTGAAACGTTTTTCTGCAAACATCTTTAAAAAGCTTTTGTTACAAACTCCAGGCTCTGGTATTCCATGACGCTCCCTCATCATTCACTCACTCTCACTTACTGAAAGCTATCAGGAACTTCCCGTAGCCTCTGCGCTGATAAGGCGGCAGCGTGAGAATACAGGCCACGTTATTCCCGTCCGGAGACTCTTTCTCCTGAAAAATAAAACCCAAGAAGTCGTGACGATCAGTTTGAAATGAATACGAGGAAACGACCTTTGAGCCGCGTGCCGAGGACTTACTTTGGAGAAGTAGCCGACAATGTGCGCTCCATGTTTGTTGACCTCAGTGAGGATATAGAAGATGAAGGGCTCCACATCAAAATAAAGCGTCTTGTGGTCGAGAAATAATTTGGCTAGTAGACACAGATTCTGACAGTAGATCTGCAGACAGAGACCGACAGTTAGCAGCAGGCAGACGAACCCACGTTAGAATGCTCGGGTGTTCAGGTGGGCTCACCTTGTGGTCTCTCCCGTCCACCTCGTACACAGATATGTTGCTCCTCCTGTATATCTCTTTGCCTGGAGGCTGCCTCCACTGACAGTGTGACTGAGGAGGAAAAGGTCAAAGGTCAAATAAACACTGCACAAGTTTGATTTAAAAAGTGAAACTAAAAATGAGGACAAACATACATACGAATAAAATTACACATTCATTTGTTTTACGCCTTAACCACAGCTTTTACGAGAGACTTTCACCCTGGTGGGTTTGTTGTTCTGCAGTTCATGTTGAGCTCTAAACCTCTGCTGCAAAGATTCCAGTAAAACAGAAGGTTTTGAAGAAAAGAACAGATTTGGGGCTTAGCGATTAACCTCAGGGTTAGCTGTGCTTTTCAATCCAAGACATTAAGGCTGAGGTGGAAAAGTGTGGATTTAAAGCAGTGCTTTGAAACGTGACCTCTGTCTCAGTGCAGCAGGAGGTGACAGTGAGTCTGAGTGGTAGTGATTTAGTGGTTTCATCATGGGGAGTTATTATGTGTGCTCAGCGGCTCTACAGCGTCACTGACAGCGTCACTGACAGCGTCACTGACAGCGTCACTGACAGCGTCACTGACAGCGTCACTGACAGCGTCACTGACAGCTGCCCGTTTTGTGCAGGTGAAGCTACGGGACGGGACGCTGCTGTCACGAAAAAATATGGATTACATTTCTGAAGATTTGCCGGCATTCTGGATGGGATTTCAAAGCCAGGACTGGAGATTTTTGTTTCTATTGTGGCAGGAATTGCTTAATGACACCAGGACAGATCCACAAGTAATTAACACCTAATGCACCACGCACAATGATACATGATGGCGTAAGGAGAAGCACCTAGCTTTGGTTTGCTAACAGCAGATCTCTAAAGTCAAAGATGCATCACTTTTTGTTTTTGTGGAGAAGCACTGTCACGCCTCTCTCGCTTTGCTGAGCACGGGGATGACTTTACTTGTTTTGTGGCATCACCTGGAAGGACCACCAGGCTGCAGCACACAATTTCACAAGATCAGATTTATCAGATTGTGAATAACTGACATTAATTCTGAGTACAACGAAGGCTGACAGAATGACGATAGCACGACGTTTTAATGAGAATCTCATCAGGCTGAAAAACAATCCTTTAACAGTCTTCTGTCACTTTACCCACATCTCACAAATAAAACCATCATTCACTGACTCAAACAAAAAAGCAGTTATGACTCTATGAGATACACATGAACTACCAAACGTCCTGAACTGAGGTGAAAGCTGGACTGACCAGGTGATGTCTGAATGTCTTCTCGTACTTCATGTATTTGAGGCAGTACTCGCAGATCCACAGCTTGGGCTGCTTCCCATAGTCCTCAGGAAACGGTGAGAAGTACCAGGCATCGATCTCAAAGTTTCCTATCTGGATCTTATCCACATACTTCACTTTGGTGATCTGAAAGTGAGGGAAACAGTTAGCTTATTAACCAAATACTGAAAATGGTGGAAAAACACGGAAGAAAAGTGGTTGTGACTACACACCGCCTCGTGCTCCTTCTCAAGTGCAGCTGTCGTTGGGTCCATCTCTGCGTATGTCTGCAAAGAAAAGCTTCATTAGAAAACTGTAAGTTATTCAATGCTCCTTGTGTTATTACACAGACCTTCTGCACATGGTTGATCTCATCGTGCTTGCGCTTCTGGTTGCGGGTGATCTTCCTCTCAGGCTGGTCACCCAGATCTCCAACACCACCGATCTCTGTGCTCTTCCTCACCGCATCCTTCACCGTCTTGGTAAGTGCCAGGCGAGACTTACCCACCCATTCATCCAGCCGCCTATTGACTGCAAGAATCCCAGAGAAAATTAGATGTAGATAGAGCAGTGGGATATAAACGTGTAGCATGAATTAAAGAGAAGAAACACGCAATATAAATGAGAATTTAAAAATATTATAAAGTATTTTTGTACTTACACCCGACATAGTGGACATAAAACTCTTCTCTGCCCTCCTGTTCGTTCAGTCTGGACTGAATAACCTCTGCTGTGTCTGTGAAAGGAGCGACAACCATCAGCTGATACAACTTACCGCCAGTACAAGCAACTTCCTGCCGAACTCCCTTCAGATTTCTGGGACTAAAATGCGGGCTTGCCTTCATTACCTATAAACTTTGTATAGATTTGGCTGTTAAAATCTCACCTTATGTGTATCGAGACATTATTTAATTCGGGAAACATATACTCAAACAAAACTAAACACCTTAGTGTGTTTATAATGGTTAAATGCCAACTTTTAGATGGGGGCCGTTTGTTGTTTAAAGTGTCACTGTTTAAAGATCCACTGAGAATTTTCTAGAAAGCCCCAAAAACCTTCAGTCAGTAAACGATCGCTGAATTAAGTTTTTGGACCAACGCCGTTAGGGACTTTTTGCGAGTCATTTAAATTTTTAAATGTTTGATGTCAGTTTTTCACCAAAACAAAAGGACTGAGTCCATATCCAAAATAATAAGACGGCTAGCATGCCAACGAAATTCAGAAGGGAAAAGCAGAACATGGTCTTTACTCACGCCATGTCTTATCGGCTCTCTGACATAAATACGTCTCTCCGATTTCCACCGACACCTCCTGCTCCCTGCCACCGAGCACCGCTCCTCCGTCCGGGGTGTGCTGACTACTCGAACTCCCGGCTTCCCTGGAGCGGCCGAGGGCCTCCGCCTCATCCTCCTCCCCGCCACTGCCGTTGGAGGAACACGCAGCCGGGATGCTGCCGTCCAGCTCACCCCGCTCGCCTTCCATATGACTCGAATCCATGTCCACGTCCATCGTGGGCTGCGAGTCCTTGTTATTAGCGTAGCTCTTGTGAAAGTCGCTCCCGCCAGTCATAACCTCCGAGGTTTAAAAACAGCCACACACACCTCTGCGTAGTTTAAAGAGGGCTGGCCCTTAATGGGACAAACTGCCAAGATGGCGCAGGTGACGATCCGCCTCTTTCACGATAAAGTAACTGCATCTCCCATGATCCTTAGCGCTGTGACGTTGGCGATTTCGCCTCACTGCTTAACGGTTGATTTAAACACATTTACAACCAAAAGTTTAACAAATAAAAAAAATAAATTAAATTATTGTTATTATTAATGATATTTTATTTTTTCTCTTATGTATTTTCGCTTGTTGAGACTTGATTTAAGCAAAAGTTCAGGAATACACTACAAAAGATGGTTCAGAACTCCACCACTTCAAAGTCTGTCATTAAAATGTGGCTGCAGTATAATGCAAGAATAGCTCTTTACTATTACTGGGTTTTATTTAGGTTTTTATTACACTTTGCATCAGTTTTTGAAGAGAGGTAATGAATACTTTAAATGTAATAAATGAAATGGTACCAAGTGATCGTGTTGTTTATGCAGTTTTAAATTATAGTACCATATGTTTATCAAACTGACATATTAACAGTGAAGTTGACGTTTGGCAAGTCCTGCTCAGTGACTTATGACTGCAGATCTTTTCACAGATCTTTTTATCCTTTTGCTCCCTGTTTGCTGAGCAGAGTAAAAATAGAAGCCGAGTGAAGATCATCCTCTCAACTGCCAGGTCATGGAGACAAACACGCATCACTATAAGATGTCAAGCTGTAGTTCACCTGAAGTTTAACAGTCATGTGCCAGTGTTTCAGAAAGTGTTTGAGGATTGTAGCAGTAATGTTTTTGCATGTTTGAGTTTTCCAGTATTGCTGCACTGTTGGTAGTTTAAGGTGGATCAAAGTTTGTTGCATATTTTAAAGGCAAAGTCAATCTCTCCTCTTATGCTTCTTAAAACTCTTCATTTGCCCACTGTTACCGTCTGGATTTGACATGTGCTTGTCTACCTGCCACTGTGCTTTTTAAACTCTATATTTCTTTGCTTTTATGCAGATGACACACCGCTGTACGTGTCAGTCTAATGGGACAATGTGAGGAAGATGTTGTATCGAGAGGTGTTTCCTATCAGGTCTGAAAGTCTCTGGAACCTTCATGCCTCGATCCGGGAACCCATCAGCTATCACTGTGGTGTTTCAGAACCTCTGGCCAACAGACATCCAGTTAATGGATATCAAAGGCAAGACTTCCTGTTTGGTGCAGCAGGCATACTATCACAGACACTCACCCTCTCTGCCTTCAGTTTTCTCTCTGGTACCTGGTTGAAGCACTTTAATGCAATATCAGTACAGCACAAAGCGTCGATATACAAGTTATTTACCGAACTAAGAGAAAAACACCAAAGCTGCCATCCAGAGAAATTTTGATTTGTACTTCTTTTAATTTATATAGTGCCACAACATAAAGCAACAACCATCTGGACCTGATAGCGTGCGTGAAAGTGCGTACCAAAGCGCAGGGTGATGGCGATGGACAGGAGGATAGGACACTACAGTGAACGTCTTTTCTGCTGCAGGGCTTTGATCTATGCACACTGACAATGGAGGCACATGTAAGTTTATTCATTGGCCCTCCTGTCGCCCTTTGTCATAGCACCTCCTCTCTTCCCCTCTCCACCACCTTCTGCTGGAAGCCCCTGCCGTGACCACGACGGGGACCGCCTCCTCTGCCGCACAGGTTATTGGCTCCTCCTCTGCTCCTGGAGCCACGATCATCCCAGTGGTGCCGTGGAGGTCCAGCAGCCCCGGAGTGTGGGGCAGGTCTGTAGTGGCCTCTTCTCCTTCCACGATGGCCTCGACTGCCTGCAGAGTCTTCAGCATATTTTGGGAACTCCGTTTCCAAACTCGACTGACATGTGGGCACCTGCACCTCTTGTTCCATTGCCTTGACACCCCCGTCTGTCTTTGAGGGACATAGTTCTGGGTTTCCTTGCACCTGTTGGCCACGATTACCCTGAGCTTTAGCTTTTGTTGGCTTTTCAGTAGAGTCTGAAGACAGAGAGAGTTTGTCCAGGTCCTCTGTGATGGGGTCGACTCTCTCGTGATGGGGTCTGGACCTTCCTCCTCTTCTCTGCCCCCTCACCTGGTGCTGATGCCTCTGTCCCTGAACACCTTTACAGTGGGAAAGCCCAGGAACAAACTGGTCTGCTTTGTCACCAGTTTCAGCAGGAAGGTTAGAGGCTGAGGAGATCGGAGGGCCATCGGCATCCAGATTTCCATTTTCAGCAGCAGGTGGAGCCTACGAATGTTAAAAAATGTTTTTGTACATTGAATACATTCAAAACATTGTGTTACACATTAAAGGCAACTTGTTCTGCTTATTTCCAGTTACCAAGTGGTGTTTGTTCCGCTTTCTTTAAGTCCTGCCTGACATGACCATATAAAGTAAATCCCCTCTGGATGATATCCCTCAGAGCCAAGAGTAGAAAACAAACTGTGTGAAACTGAGCGTTTGGTTCACAAGGATTACTTTGACATTCTCTGAACTCAGGTATGTGCGCTCAGGCTCAGGATGCATCCTTCGCCGTTACCCCCTTTTACACTCGTAAACGTCCCCGCAAACCACTGCAGACAGGGACCTAGTGCCTTACATACATTCTTACCTCGTTGATGTGGATGAGAAAGCGGTTGGACTCCACTTCGGGGTCAATGATCCCTCCTCTAGACCTCTGACTTTCCAAAAGCTTCTGGAGTTCACGCCACTTCTGCTGAAAGTCTGAACCTATCGCTGCCTCGTCGAGCTGACAGAACAAACACGAAGCCCGACAACGTTTACTGGCGACATCAGACAAACATCCGTTATCAGGTGAATTAAAAACAGGCTTTACCTCAGGCAGCTGAGGTGCGGGAGATGACAGAAGCTGAGTGATGTCATACGTCAGAGGCTCTCTGCACACTGGACACACCACGGTGAGCTCCTGTCAGAAGAATCAAAGGCAGAGTCAGAACGTCTCTGATCAAAGCGATTAATCATCGGTGCAGCTGCTGACGTCTGACCTGGTGGTCCGCTCGGTCTCTGGTCTTGTCCTCCTCCAACTCCTTCTCCCTCTGCCGGAGCTCACTCTCAGAGTGGCTCACGTAGCGGCCGAGGCAGTGGGAGTGGAAGTAGTGGTAGCAGCTCGTCTTGGTGAAGGTCTCTCCCTCCTGAAAACCAAAAGCATGAACGAGTTTACTCATGACTCTTTTCCACTAGTACCTACGGACAGACTCTACTCCGTTTCTGTCGTTTTCCAGTACAACTGAGCACAACCTAATGTGCTTGGGGTCGTTATAGCAACGTGGCCGAAAGTCCTTTGACTTCATTTGTATTTGTAGTTGTTTGTACACAAACAACACAACAATGGAGGGCGCTAAGGCGATGGTAAGCATCTGGACCGCGTGTGGAAAGCTTTCTCTCGCTGCTGGGTTTGATTTTTGTGAAGGAGTTGCTCTCGTGACTCATCGAGCGATGCTACTGACTGGCCAATCGGCAGCATGCAATCTGCTGATGTCACATTTTCAGATTTTCTCAGATCGCTCGGAACCCCGGCCGAGTAGGTACTAAGAAAGTACCTGGGAACAGGTACTAATGGAAAACCGAGTCGAGTCGAGCTGATCCAAGTAGGTACTATTTCAGGAACCATCTACAGACCAAACACTCACTCACAAAAAATGTTCAGGCGTCTCTTTCTGGGTCAGGAGGAGGATTGTTGAATATCCAAAACAACAAATTCAAGACAAAAACAAAAAGTCTTTGTCCTAATTGTGTCACTTTTCACAGAGGCGAGCACCAGAGATACTGGCTGGTTAAACAAATTATTCACGTTTATTCGTGCCAGTTAACTAGATGATGATGATGATGGCTGGCTCTCTCTGTGACACCCAGCGCAAACAAGCGAGGTGGAAAGTAAGCAGATGGTCGCCGTGCTTTAAGCACAGCCCTGCAGCGCTCTGATGTAGAAACGAGCAGAAGCGTGACGCTGTGTTGAAGTAAACGGACGTATAACCGCTCGACCACCATGTTTAACCACGTTCTGCACAAACACCAGGACGCCAACCTGCATGCTCAGTTATCTGAGTGTTTTATAATCCTGTTTAATCAGCTGCTATTAAAAAAATAAAACCCACACACACCACAGATGTTCCTGGTAAATAATTTACTTGTAATTTTAATGGCCTAGTTCCACCCACCTACCCACGCTCCCCACCCACGCACCACAGGCAGCAGTCCAAGCACAGACACTCACACCTCTCTTGTCCCAGCGATGAGTAAGTTGGGGTGTAGATTTCACGCAGAAGCATAATTCAGGTATTAAGCCGAGTCCACACACCCTACAGACACAACTCGCTTCATCTGCTCACATCCACAGTCTCCTCACTACCTACAGCTCGCCATCACAGACAAGGGAGGAGACAGAGATCAGTAGTAAATCAGTAGCTTCACCTTCACACTTTGGTCTTGTCCTGATCTGTTGTGATGAAAGAGCAGTCACCCTCAGTTCCTCCACCTGGGGCAGGAACTTATTTCCTGTGAGTGGGCCCTCCACCCTTTTCCATGAGAATTATGGTGTCAGACATGCAGGTGCTGATTCTCTCTGACAGCTGGAGATCCTTGTTTGATGAAGCCACAGAACCGCGTCGTCTGCACAAAGCACAGACGCTACGCTGAGGCCACCAAAGCGTTTGTCCATAAAAGTCACAGAACAGGTGACACAGGGCAGCGCTGCTGGATCCAACACCCACTGAGAACAAGCCCGACATAAAGTCCAAACCAAACTCTCGCTGCAGCCGTACGGAGACGGCAACCAGAGAAAGAAGAGCAGGCACGGAGACACGAGAAAACACGGTCAGAGCTGAAATTACCCCAAAACACAACCTGAGGTAAGACTTAGACAACGAGGACCTGTGATTAAGACCACAAGTGCATAAACAGCCCTGTGGGAAGCATTTAACACAGGAATCCGACCACATTTAAAGTGGGAACTCCAAACTCTGATGGAGGGAAGCGACTCACCTTAAAGCCGTAGAGACAAATGACACAGTTCCCATGAGGAATATTGCTCTCAGTCAGGATTTCTTTAGCTTTCTGCAGGAGAAAGATCAGAGCAAAACTTTAACATAAACCCTGCGAAATGACACATTTTTATCCTAATAAGAAACAAACAGCACGTATAACAACCTCAATGAGTTGATACAACATGGGCGAACCCAGACAGGACTGAGCCTCGAGCTGAAGACACTTTTGGACACTAAGAGAGAAGAATCAGAGGGTTTTACACTCAGTGCTGAGAGTTTCTGAGCAGAAGGGACTGACGCTGGGAGATGAGTCACTTCCTCACCTGCTGAGTTTGTCATCAGAAAGCCCGCGGGGGTTCCGGATGGAGATCCCTGGAGACGATGAGGGATACTAAACAAAGAGGAAGAAAAAATTCATTTCAGTTCACTGAAAACTGCAGGATGTCAGCTGGACTCTTGATGGCTCAAAGTTCAATCAGTCCAGAGTGTCATGTGACCATGAACCGTGATCATGAGATTTGTTGACACCAAAAATGTAAAAATGAGCGCTTTTATCCCTCGCAGCACATGACTGTTAATAAACCATCCACTATGGGTCTTCTGTGTGTTTCTGTCTCAGCAGTTAACAAACGTTTCTGCGAGCTGAGTCCGTGAAGAGCGAACCTGCTGATCGAGGCTCAAAGTCAGCGTGAGCCGGACGAACTGTGAGACGGAGTCCTCGGCCGTGGACGGGTACAGGTCCAGGCTCACCTCCCAGCCCCTGAAACAAAAAACAAAACTGCATCACCCATCACAGAACTCTGTGCAAACACGCTCCACCAAACTCCATTCAAAAATCTGTGAACTTAACATCACTTCCTCCAAACGCAGTCAACAGCATTAAAAGAGAGACAGGACACACTCAGAATCCTGAAGTGAAACTTTTTTTTCCAACTTTCATGAAAAAAAACAAAAAACGTTTTAAACTAATTTGAGGCAAAATCTGAATTTTTTTAAAAGT
>VUQG01018852.1:8339-22419 GCA_015106755.1 Etia nguti
CCTTTCTTCTTCACCCCCCCCCCCCCCCCCCCCTTCCACCAGTGGAAAAGAAAAACAATTAAAAACTTTTGCGATTTTTACTTCAAAAGCCATTAATTAAAAATGGCCAATGAACAATGGTGCAATATTGAGGCAGACCCCCGCTTTGCTCATTAGCCGCTGGTTAATTGATCCTAACGGCAATGTTTACCAAAGGGATGCTAAAGATGAAAACATTATCATTTTACCTCGTCTAATTGCTCCTTTTAAACGAGAGGGGAGGGGGGCATGTGGGAATTTGGATGTTTGAGATCACAGGGAAAGTCGATCTCAGAGGCTCCTGTGTGGTTTTGCAGTTGTTTTATAGAACTTATAAAAGGTTATGGGGTATTCAATATTGCACACCTAAACAATTTAGCGAGAGGATTAAACATGTTGGCTGTAGACCACCAGAAGCAGGGGATGCAGTAATATCTGATGGCGAGAAATCAGTGGGCGAAATCAGTGGTACTTGCCCTCAATTCAAACCCTGGGACCGGCCAGATGCCGCGCATCCATCAAAACTCCATTACCCAAAATCCATCAGAACAGCTCCCAACAGCCAAAAATGGAACGCTTTTAGTTTTCAGAAGACCATACATACACTTGCAGCTTTCCCCGGTATTAACTTTCTTTTTGGCCCCCTTTCTCAAAACAATTTCAACTCTTATTTCCTCCTGACTTCATCTGGCCACCGCTCTCACCTCGGGTTGGAAGAAGGCTAATGAAAGACTGCTCTCAGAGGAACATGGGTGAGGCATATCATGGTGTCTCTCTCAGCTATCTCGCCATGAAGCCGACTATAAAAAATTCAGGCCAGCTACTGCTGCTACCACCAGAGAGCTTCCCTTTGTCATTAAGCCATTTCACAGGTGCAGCCTGATGTGCCTGTCTTTCTTTTTTGGCTGCTCTTGTTTGGTGTCCCATTCTGTATTCTCAGACATTATCTCTATGTTATCAATATTAAGACCCCAGTGTCTGATCTGGTCTCTCCTCATCTCCCTGTATCAGAGCTCTATTGTACTTACTCTCCCACCTTTCCTTCCTTTTTCCCCCACTTGTCTTTTTTTCTTTTTTCTTAAGCAGAGCATGATTTGACCGTGATTACTGTATTAATGTATTCCTTCTCCCACAACAGAGTAGAAACAAGGTACAGATGCAAAAATTGATTTTCCCCCAGTTGTTCCCCCCAATCTTTTTAATGCTGTCAGAAAGAGAAAGGGCATTTGAAAAGCCTGTGGCGTTATTAATATGAGTGATGATGTTATTACCCTCACCCGTGGACCTGTCTCACCACATTGTTAGCATGTTTGTGGGGTGCTGTGACAGTTTGATTAGCAGGTTTGGATATGGAGCCGTAGCACTACAAAATCTGTCAGAGAGGCCAAAGCACAGATTGAGTGTCATCTCATGTTGAGTCACAAAGTCACGGTGATAAAAACAGAGCCATTAGCTGCGTGACAGCAACACATAAGCTACCTGCAAAAACAAGTACTGAATTTGCTCTGATCAGAGTATGAAATTTTCCTTCAACAATAAAAAACACACCCCACACTGGGTACTGTGACAGCACCCAGTTGCTTGTGGACTAACATCAAAACCTCAACTTCAGGGTGGTTTACTTCCTTGTTTGTTTGCTTTTTTTGTTTTGTTGGTAGTGCCTCATAATAATGTCACACTATTAAGCATTATTAAGGTGTTAGTAAGGTATTAGAAAGTGCTTATTCTTCATTTATATAGCATTACTACTCCTTAGTATGCCATTTATAAATACCGATATACTATTATGACTATTATTATGACTGTTATTATTACTAGCAGTATTGTAGTAGCAGTGATAGCTGTACATGGGGTAACAGTAACAGATGGATAAACACATCTGTATTTATGAATTACATACTAAGGAGGAGTAATGACATATAAATGATGAATTAAGCGCTTGCTAATACCTTATTAATACCTTACTAATGCATAATAATGCTAGTGTGACATTATTATAAAGCGTTATTTGTTTTGGGTTTTTTTGTTGCTGGTTAATTTGGTGGAGACAAAAGTCCCCATATTCAGATGAGCGGGTACACTGTTAAGTTATCAAATATTGCTTAGTAGGATTTATGCTTCAGCGCGAAATCTACACCATAGCCTCCGGCACAACCACAGACCCCTCAGAACCCTACACCATAACTGACGATGTAACCAGCCTGCAATAAACGGGCTGTTCAGAACCATCGATTCCTCCTGTGCATTTTTGGCTGCATTTTTTAAATGAATCTGTAAGAAAATAACAATCATCATATCAATATAAGGAATAATAATCATAGCATCGGTAGAGTCACAAAAATTTTACAAATTCCTGAAGAGAGAACTATCGGAACGTGAGGGAATATACAAAGAAGTGGAAAAACATGAGGGCAAACATGTGATTGCCCTGAAATAAACTGACCACAAGAAACTTTGGGGACCCAGGAGGAAAAAGCCCTAGTATTTTATTTCTTTCTATTGCCTGGCATCGATACTAAACCGGAATACAACCACACGCTATATATGACATAACGTCCAAGTATAAATACCAGCAACGACATTGGCCACTTATGAAGGTTACATCATAGGCTCTACAAAGGCACAGTCTGATATCCCCATGTTGGTATTGTTGTTAATGTTGTTGGTTCAGCATCAACATCGCAGCTGACCAGTTACGTTGTCTGAGCTTTGAGTTAGGATTAGCCAAGAAGTTAGCAAATGGGTTTAAAAGCTATCACTAGCAAACCAACATAAGTGACCTAATTTTGCCTAACAGCAAACCTAACTTGATAATAAATTTATCATATTGTACAAATGAGTAAGGAAAATGATTGAAATGCTTACCATTTGTTCAAGAGAGCTTTATATGAACAAAGGCATGTTTTCCCCCACATTGCAATGCTATGACATCACAACAACGTCATTGGTCAGTTGCAATCTTGATCCTGGAAAAACATTTTTATGATGAGGCAAGAACATCACAAACACGGAGATATCAGATACACCTCTACAAAGACTCACCGCACAAGTTTGAATCAAGCCTTTGAAGCTTTTAAGTAAAATGCATTCATAAATTGTATAGGTGCATCATACAGAGAGACACTGACATCAGACGCCGATTAATATTAACACAGTAGTAAAACATCAGAATTTAATTCACCACAACCGACCGAAACATCAGTAACAAAAACATATGAAAGGTTTAGTTAGGCTAGGTCACGCTTCGCACTCTGAGATGAGTCACCTGTGTTGGTATCCACCTGTCACTTAAAGTGACCACAACCCTAATAATAATAATAATAATAATGCAAACTTTAAACCTTACACTGACAATAGAGACCAAAATGGTTTGTTCCTGTATATAAACATGTGGCCAACAGAGGAACTGCAGTGTTTAAAAGTTTTAGAACCCCAGAGGTTTCATCTTGTTTATACACTATAAATACATCTTAAAATTAAGCATCTTATTAGTGATCATGTTGTTATATGTTTGATGATGTTTTAATTATTATATGAAACAGAATCCACCCCACCGTTAACCCAGAAAATGTGACTTTCTTTGGGTAAACAATGAATAAAAAAGGAACTTTAAAAAATGGTGTAATATATGTTTGTGCCAGCGCAACCCCACGAGCTTCCTAATGTATATCCTAATCCTTTCAGAAATGCTTACATGGCTCATTAAATACTTTACGCATCAAATCGCTTGGGGATTGGGACAGGAACAGCATCCGGTATAAAAATCTGCCAAAACAAACATGGGGAGCTACCCGCTGTGGTGACCCCTTGTGAATAAGGGAGCAGCTGAAAGAAGCTACAAAAACAAAGAACTGATGTGATCATTTAATCACCAATGTGTGTTTTTTGTCCAGTACACACACACAGTGTTCTGACAGTAGTTTAACCATATGTTTTTCGCTGATTTTCCTTGTAAAAAAATAAAAAATAAATAAAAAATTCTATTATCACAAATCGCCTTTATAAATGTCCAATCTACAAAGTTTTCATTAATTTATCAGACTTCTTTAACTCTTCACTTTCACTTTACTAAAATTAAGCAAAATTCTTTCTTAGCTTTGGTTTTGTGAGCCAAGGTTTTGATTTTTTTTGCCTTCACTGCAGCACAATGGATGATAATTGAGTTGTGTTCACGGGGCTCACAGCAATGTGTCTCCCTCTGTCCTTGTTTGACGCCATAATCCACAGACATCACTGTGAACTGTTCCTCTTTGAATTGTTTCATACATAAAATAATAATAATTCTGATGAAAATGCTTTTTTCACCTGGGTTGTGTGGATTATAGCAAGTAAAGCCCCCCCATTTCAAATTTTGCACCAGTTGGAGCATTTTCCACAATCGGCCACAAGTAAATCTGGATATATTTTGTCTGTTATTCAACTTTCGTGAAGTATGACGCATGAATTTTAACTGCTGACCAATATCTGTCTTGACAGCGTTGACCTCAGAAGTGGAGAGCCAGAGAGTTCAAAATATGCCAAGCTCATTAGCAGTGTTTTTCCATCAGTTTTTATTCAGCCCTCCACTGCCTGAGTATAAACTGCTCTGCTAAACATAAGTGGTTTGTATACAGTTAATGTGACACGAGTCAAAGGTAAAAACATGTTTTCTGGATAAACTGTGTGAAATTAGTATGCAGTTAAGGTGCCAAGCCAACACAAAAAGAAGAAAGAGAACTACTGTTGCTGTGCTCTTCTCTTCCATCTTCTCTTTCACCTCACCCTCGAACTGGTCACAGCAGATGGTTGCCCCTCCTAGAGCCTGGTTCTGCCAGCAATCTCTTGTTACAAGTGCTAGCTCACAGGGACTTGTTAGACAGTTAGGAGTTCCAGGAATCCTGCTCCATTTTAAAAATCAAAATCCTTTTATGATTTCAATAAATAAAAAATCAAGCCTCAACAATGTTTTGGTGAACAAGCCATAATAGTGAAATAAGTCCAATAATCCCAATGCAATTCTTGATGCTTTACGTCCCCACACCGTATTTTGATTTTAGCTTACTCTATTTTATATTTGAGTAACATTCATGTCCTTAAAGGCCAACTGTTGCTAAATACCTACATCAATGAATGTGTGTAATAATGAAAGGACACCAAGGCTGAGCAAATGATTTTAAACTGACAACTTTTAAAACTGATTTAATCTGAGAATTTATTTAATAGGTTATTTAATTCATTTTTCTTTATATTACGTTCAGACTTTTTAATGACCTGTGGGAACCCTGGTTTCTCTCTTTGTAAGATGTAGGGTGCTTCCATGACAACATGGAGCTCCATGAGTTACTTTGAACTGGTTCTGCATAAATAAAATTAAGCTACATTGATTAGCACAAGCCCTGTGCTAGACTGGTGACTGGTCTAGGGTCTACCCCCACCTAACCCCCACCTCTCACCCTGACCTCACAGTGGGGATAGGCTCCAGCACCATGAACTCGATAAACGGTTAAGAAAATGGATTGATGATTAGCATTAGCACTTTCAGACCAAAATGTAAAGCCAGCACATATGTATAACATAATCAACATGAAAAAGAAATTAAATGAAAGATTTGAAATAAACAGTTGCATTTTTAATGCTATGTGAACACAAAAATCCAATTCTATCCATCTCCACATATGTGGTGCACAAATTATATAAAACCTTCAAGCCAAAGAGAAAATGTGGCCAACCCTTTAAAATCAATATCATTTCAGTCAATAGTTTCTCCCTTTTTCTATATTTACCTCTACTCTTCCCTCTCCTCTCGTGTTCCTTCTGTGCTTTATAACCCTCGCTTTTCTCTTCTTCCCCCACTCAAACAGAATGTGGTCAATTATTTATTCATTTCTCTACTCAATAAAAGTGTCCTAATTGTCCACGCTTCTCTCACATCGCTCGTCACGCTTCTTCCCGAGCACTCTCTCGGCTACTGCCTTTCACACTTTCCACTTCACCTCATGTATCTCAGTTTTATTCTTCCTCTGAGTTGCGTTTCTGTGCCTATTTCCCTCTTTTCTTTTTCCACTCTGCCACTGTTTTTCTTCCCGTCTACCTCACCATCACCTCGGCCCCATCTTTGTCCATCTCTTTCTTTCTCAACTCTCCCACCCACCTCCAGATTATAATGCTGACTGCCACGGGCCTTTTTCATTCAATTAAGGCCACAGCGTTGCTGTTATTGTTACCAGTACTGCTAATAATGAAGGCCCTACGTCTAGCTTGCTGCCAGGCTGTCACAGGCACGATCATCAATAGGCGACATCCCTCATCTCCATCTCCGGCAATCACCGGCCTTATTACTATCATCTGAGAAGAGAGGAGGGCACACGCGCACTGGGAAACAAATATAGGCAGTGGTGTGTGTGAGCGCGTGCGTGTGTGTGTGTGTGTGTGTGTGTGTTCAGACAGTATGAGACAAGAAGGGGGTGGATGGATGGATGGAGAGCCTGAGGAGAAGAGAGTGAGAGAAATGGAATTGGAAGACAGCGGAGGGAAGTGACAGAGGAGATTTGTGTGTGAGCATGTGTGTGTGTGTGTGTTTTGTGTGTGAGTGGATGCTGGGTGGGAATGCGTGTGGCTGGTTGGTAGGTGCGTGTGCGAGTTAGTGTGTGTGTGAGTGACAAAAACAGACAAAGCTAGAGGGAGTGATGAGATTATTATGCGCACGAGTGTGATATGCGCATACACGGCATCTATGCATGTGTGTGTGTGCGTGTGTGTGAGAAAGAGAGTGTGTGTGTGAAGAATACTAGAGTGGCAGGGATGTTGAGCGTGTACCAGGAGAGTGAAGGCCCCTCGAGGCTGTTGTTGCATTTTGAATCCAGGACGCACGCTGACATGAATGTAATTGGTGGAAACTAGCTCGGTTTGTGGTTCCGTGGAAATGGAGACATGGTAGCCCTCTTAGTCTCTGTCGCTCTCGCCTCATCCATGCATCTCCTTCCATCCCACTTTACTCCCATCCCCTTTCTGGCCTTTTATTCTGCTCTTCCCTCTTGTTGATTTTGCTTTATATATTTACTCATGTGTAAGACAAATTCCCTTTGGAGCAATTAGCGTACTTTTTACTCGCTCCCTTATTCGCAGCTCCGCCTCCTCTCCTCTCTTTTCCCTTCTTTTCTTCAGCCTAACTTTCTTTTCTATTTTGGTCCTTGTAATCTTGAATATTTTCAAAGCTTAAAATGAGGGAAATATGAATTCCAATACCTTCCCTTTAACCTGAGGCCTACTATGTATGCTTTCCTCCTTTTGCAGGTTCATGTGATCTTGACCTGCCTCTTCAGTATACTCTGAAAGGAAAAAAGTGGCACGGGCTTTCGGTTCGTCTCCATTGGGACAACCATTCACACTCCCTGCACAACCGTCTTTTGTGAATAAAAATAAAAAATATATATAAAAAAATAAGGAGGGGAAAAAGGAAGAAGAAAGCTGAAATGCTTACAGAATACTGAAAAGATCCTGACCTTAACATGTTAAATCTATATCTGCTTTTTCCCTGTCAGATTCAATGCTGTAATAAAAAAAAAAATAGCTGAAAAATGAATTTCAAGTCAAGTCTGCTGCGCCAAATGTCAGCCTGCTGGATCATCATGGACAAGACGAGATTAAATCCAACATCTGTGCTTTTTTTTCTGTTTTGTTTTGGGGTTTTTTTTTAGTATTTTCACATCTCCTCACTGCTGTCTGACTTCTTCAAAATAATGAAATCTCCCTACAATTGTGAAATATGCAGGGAAAAAACAACAAACCCCAATGAAGAGTTGGTGCCGTTTTCTGTTGTTTTCAGAAAAGAACTCGAGTAAGCACCCAGTTGGCTTCCTAACTGTGGGTAATAAGACAGCTCCATTGCTCACGCAGGAAGGTGCTGAGGTTTTTTCGCTCCCCACCTGTCAGTCACGAGAAATAGCAATGAACTGAGTCGAACTATCACTCACAGGCCCCGAACTCTAAATATTTCTAGACCTGCGAAAAAAGCCCAAAAACCTCTTCTTGCCTCGTACAGTAGCCTGGCCTCTTTGCCACATCTTGGCTGAGAGAGCAGCAGTGCAAGGGTTAATCCCTGTGCTAAACTGTGCACTGTTGCTTCTACATTCAATTACCCCTGGTTAATACGTCTGCTCAACCCTCCATGTGAGTGTGGGGAGGGAAGCCATTTCCCTCTTAATTCTGTTCGAAGGAGTGTGTCTTTCGAGGAGAGCCAGGTATAAAAAGGCTCGACACATTTCGGAGACTAGTGGGGCAATGGAAAATTATTTCGTTTCATAAACATGTTACGCACAGCGGATTCACGCTGATTGGTGTCAAGCTGATTGATGGAGTGGGAGGGCAAGTTAATATATGGAGCCAAAAGAAGGCATGCTGCGAAGAGTGCAAATTGCATAAAAAGCTGCAGCGTGAGGGTGTCTACTATTTGAATGTTTTGAATGTTTTTGTGGGTATGTGTGCGCACACGCACGAACCCTCACATGGGCGGTGTAAACTGTGTGTGCCCCTTACAACAATGCATGCGTGCATTTGCACCTCTAGTTCAAATAATTAATCTCTCTCTCTCTCTGTCACGCACATACACAAAAACACTACAACTTGCCACTTCTGTGTGTGTTTGCGGGCTGTGTCTCTGTGAAAAGTGATAGGTCCCTGTCTAAGCCCGAATGAGCCCAGAGATATAAATACACACCGGGAAATATATGCCAGAAATAAAGCGCCGATACAGAGGCAAGTGAAACTGTGCAACGCTTCCATTTATTGCTAAACTTCCTTTCAGGGTTTACGCTGCCAGGCCACAGGATCTCAGAACCCTCTTTAAAGTCATTCACTTGTTGGAAAAGAAGTCAGTGCCCGCCTGGGAAGGATAACAGGCTGTCTGGCGGCTGACCGAATGACCTATCAATAGATTCTGATTTTATACGACACAATCTGGAGCGATGACAACAGCTTCTCACCCTCTTTTATTTATCCGAGCTGGGTTTTTTGCTGAGCGTGCGCGCTCTTTTTTAGTAATGCCCTGCTTCACATTCATACAATTCCATATATTCACGCCTGAGAGCTGCCCAGCACAACCACAGACATCCACTGTTGGCCACTCAGCAGCTTCATCGGAGAATTACTCATTCACTCGCCCTTCTTTGCTGGCTCACCAATAGGCTTTCATTCAGTACGGATTTCTCTATTTCAAAAACCATCTTGTTCACATTCAAAACTTGTGAGGCAGTCATACATCAAGTGGGAGCACTGGCTTATTGGGCCAATTGCGCATTGCGGCTTCACAGAGTCGCTGTGCATCACAACGGCAGTTCCATTAATTGGAAAAGTGTCTCCTATTCGAGGGCATGATTAAAATGTGGTGTGCTGTGTTTTTGCGATAAAGACTCAGTGAGATGGAGAGATATAAGGGGAGCGCGCTCAGAGGAAGGAGAAGAGAGGAGAGGCCCGGAGGCCAGGCTTGCTGGGTGACAATCCAGCATCTGCGGGGGGTCATCGGCAGGAGGCGGAGCATCATCTGGCTGTATAAAAAATGGACTAAAAGCCTGTTTTTGAGTTTTGTTTCTCGGGCCTGTGAGAAACAGGGCCGCAAAATCAGTATGGAGAAGGTGGCTTACAGATTTAGCCTATAGTTAAAGGAATGGCATTTCCAGCTACACTGGAGCAACTGTTCTGACAGTGATATCCTGTTTCACAGCAGTGAGGATATAAAAACAAAAATCTCAGCCGCTCCTTTGAGATCTTTCACTGCTTCTCCTCCACGCCGCCGCTCACCGAATGATGAATATTTATACTGTTCACACTTTAACATAGTCTAATCCCAGCTTTGCCATTTTACTGCTGCTGATACTCAACATGTGAACAAGAGAATAAAGTTATGGAGATGGAACGAGAAAGTGTATGGGGTTTTTTGTACTCTCCCTACTTCTTGTCCTTGATTCCATGGTTTGATGGTGTGACAGACCCTGGGGTATATAGTACCGGTGTGAAAACAGGCTTGGCTGACTGTTCTGGCTCTGCTCCCTATTCCATACCTCCAGGGGGCTATTGCTCCCCTCTCCCATGCTACTCATTTCACCTCGAGGTGGGCTTTAGCCCTGGATAGTTATCCATCTATGCTTTACAGCTCCCGGGTCCCTCAAAGCCGGGCTGGCTACACAGTGGGGCCAAGCCCAAGCTGCTTCGGGGAGGAAAGCAGCAGAGCCGTGCTGGAGGTCCTCCCCTGGGATGCTCAGCAGGAGCGGAAATGGAGCCAGGTGGTGTGGATAGATCACTGGTAACCACAGGGTTGGTTAGAGACACACAAGCTTCAGGCAGAGCACAGCCAGACATCCCTGCATGTCTTCCTCATCTTCAGCTCTGTGCAATCAGCTGCACACCTCAGCAGCCATTGTCAAAATAAAAATGGGTTCTATTTTCGCTGTAACTTTGTTCGGGAGCAGTGAGCTGTACAGAAGAGGTAGAGTAATTATAGGAGCCACAATGTGTACTCTGATTGCAAAGTAATGTTTCAGGGAAACAATTTGTAGCAATAAGTAACAGCAGGAAAGAGAAAGGCACTGTGGGAACTTTCCTGGCAAAAAAAGAGAAGCAAATTTAGAGATTTTGTCTTCTTTATAACTGTAAATGTTGTCTTAAGTAATTAACATAAGTCTTATAAGTATTTCTAGAACAATGAATTTTCATGAGGCCATCTCTTTACTGTTCCCTGTCTGTGTATGTGTTTCCTTTTATCTCTACAGTCTTGTGCGAGCTCCAATCCCTCACTTGCACTAAAACAGCAGCCCCCCCCCTGGTTTCAGAGCATCAACAGAAACAGCTTAGACATGTCCCATCTACAGGGACATGAGGATCATGTGGTGGCAACAAATCGAAAAGCATCTTCACCTGGTGTGTCTGACTTCAACTCCCGTGTCTGGAGACGCAAGACACGCAGTACCTCAACGCTGCTTTCCACCAGCCATCGATCTGAGGCTCTGAGACTCGGCCAAAGAGCTATCAACCTTTTAAAGTGTCACTTTCAGAGGGAAATGGATTGCCGCGGTGGGATTGGAAAGAGGAGAGAGGCAGACGGACAGGTTAGGGGTAAAATAACGGAGGACAAATCACCAGCGTAATCAAATCACTCATATTTGAAGCTCATCATTCATGACTAAACAGCTCACTCAGTGTACCATTATCTTGTACAGATGTGTGCTTATGATCACAAGACATGAGTTCTATCATTACTTTAATAATAGACTGCATGTGTGTTTAATTGTGACCTGCCAAGGGACTGCAGATAAAAATTAGTGTTGCACTAAGGCTGGCACATCGAATTACAACAGCTGTATTCAGAGGAATAGTTTAATCAGTAAGTGATGTGATTATAGCTTTCATTCCTAGAGTGGCAAAGGATTTCTGATTGATGCCAGTCAAGGGTGGCATCACCCTTGACTGGCATCAATTTAGCCTAGATTAGCAGATTAAGCTAGGCTACACAGTGTTCCTCACGTTCCCCATGTGCATGTATATGAACACTCTTGTATCCATGTCTATGTCTCTGAACAAGAACATTAATATCTCAAAGCAAATATTTTATTTGCAAAGTGGGCTACTTTTGTGACAAATCAAGCCTCAAGTGAGTCTCTCGTCCTGTGAAATTATAAATTTTGAACTGTAGCTGGCAACGCTAATCTTTCTTCTGTTGTAAAGCCTTGTGAACTCAGTGTATTAGCCAGTATAAACCAGTTCTTTACCTACTGCATGGTTCTGGTTAGAGTGACCCTTCAGCTCACAGTGGATCTGTAGAGCAGAAGAAACACTACCATTAAACTACCAGTAGTCCAAGACAGTCAAGTTAAAGGCAGGATTTTTGGGGGAGGTGAGTAGTTGGGTGATATCAAGGACCGCCAAAAATAACACTATAAACATTGAGCTAGACGTTAAAGAAACACAAGGCTGGAAGGACCAGGGCTAGCGAGCTAGCAGTCTATAAACTTTCAAAATAAGGTGTCTGAGTGAAAAAAATGTCAATTTCTCTGAATGAAATCCAATAGCAGAGTTTATCTAGCCAATTAAAAATGTTGAGTAATACACTTTGTTGGGGTTGTTAGTCAAAAGAAGTAATGTATTACACTTTACACTTATTTTTCTTATAGGTGCTGCAGTACATTACTTAATTACTTGCAAGAGAAAGTAACTTTTCCCACTACTCGTTATATTGCTTTCTGGTTACTGTGTAAAATGCATTCACATAATAACAATATGAACTACAGTTTCACACACCAACACAAATCCATGCCCTTGTTACCTGTTAAAGTCCATGGTCTGGCTGCTGGGCTGGTCAGCACTGACTCAGTTTTAACATCGCCCTGGGTTCCTGGTTAGCTTTGTATTAGCATGCTGTCTGTGCAGATGCTCGCATGATGTTGTCACTGTTAGCAGCATAATGTTTTTGTTCTGAAGGCAGTTTGCACTTCACCATAAAATGTCCATAGCTTCACTTCTGAAAAGCTGCAGACCGCTGACTGTAGCGCAAGTGCACAATAAGAAAAAGGCATGTTTATTTTTGTTTGTTTGATTCATTTTTGAACTTTCTATCCGCCAGGCGTGCAGATAACTGAGCCTTTGTAATGCAAGTAGTACATAAATGTGTTAGATGACTGCATTACTGAAAAATGTACACCGACCCCTTACTCTGGAATGGTTTACACCCAACACTGGTGATAGGTAAGCATTTCCATAGTTTTTCACAATAGAAAAACAAATTCTGAAATTTACCCTCAGTCTTGCAAGTGATGCACTACAAAAGTACTTTTAAAAAAAAGAAAGAAAAAGCTTTAAATGAAGCGTGATGGCCTTGACAAAATAATTCTGGCAAAGCTTTTAAACCTCCGTTTCCACCTAGCAAATTTTCAGGATGTTTTTTTTTACATCATGCAAAAAAAATGTGCATTTGCACAAAAAACCCTCAAAAAATCTCTTTTGAATCTAAAAGATGATATATACAAAGAAGCATAAAAGTATGATTTGTTTAAAAGAATGCAGTTGGTTTGTCGGTTTTTCATTTTTCTAAAATGTTTAACAAAATTCTCCAGCATCTGAAAACCTTCATAAGGCAGTGAATACCTGAACGCAATTAAGCAAAAACAACTTTTCATTGCAGAGAACTTGTTGTTTCCCCCAAACACAAAAACAGACTCATACGTGAAATCTAAACGCACGAAGCGACACATCACCATATCCTGTAGCTAACAGGAGGCGATGCATGTAGGAGTCAGACTAACAATGCAAAATAACTCCTTTTCACTTTCTTTATTATCAGTGACTCGAATGTGACCCCCAAAACTAATTTATGTTGAAAACTTGAAGATTTGTCTCTGTGGGCTTCCTGCATATATGAAGCTTTGTTTATTCTTCAATTGTATGAAAGCACAGACCTAAGACCTGTCCTTAACATTTTCATTTTAATCAGAAGCAAAGAGTCACTCATTTTTCTTTTTACTTTGTGAAGAAGGGAATGAAGGAGTTGAAGGGCACACACACTTCTTTTTCTTTAAATCTTAGCATGTCTGTTGTCATCATGAAAAAGTTAAAACGGTATATAATAAAGTTCACACATCAGGTATTTGGAATTTAATGTAATTAAAGAAATGTTGGAATGGAGAACAACAAACTTTTTACAAATGCAGTACAAGAATCAAGGTTGCAGCGTTGGCTTGTTTAACCAGATATTAAAGCAGGGCTGCAGTGTTTCAAAAGCTCAACTTTTCTCATTGTTGTGAGAGAAAGAAAAGACCCTCTGGCCCTGGGAACCAGTAAATGACCTGACAAACACCTACTCACGCGCGCACACACACACACACACACACGCAACTATCTGCTTTAAAACACAGGCTCATACCCCAACTTACACCCTGCCTGCGCTGCATGAACACACACTGTATATCTCTGGAGGTAAGACAGAAATCCAAAGACCTGCCAAGAAAAGTCAAAGGGATCCAGTACCTTGAGGCAGCAGAGGTGGAGGGGGGGGTGAGGATGAGACGAGGGACCAGAAGAGTGAAGGATGAAGGAAAGA
>VUQG01018852.1:29285-42466 GCA_015106755.1 Etia nguti
GCTTCCTCACAAAAAAAAAAAAAAAAACCCACCACAACATACATGGCTGCTAACAGGTGAGCAAAAAGCTCACTCACTGAGAGCACGCTAAAATGTTATTATAGGTGTTTGGACACATCTATGCCTTATTTACCCAAGGATGAGGAGATATGCCAAGCGGCTATAGGAACAATCTGCCCCTGTAATGCCATATGTCATTTTCTGTTTGCTGCAGGCTTTTAAATGATGTGTCACTCATGGTTTTAAAGAGAGGGGATCCAGTTCTTCAGAAAAATGGCTGCACTGTGGAGGCCTTTACAACAACAACAACAACAACAGCAAAAAAAATTATGTATACGTCTGGATGCTTTGCTAATTGCAATTCAAAGCCATCATTTAAGAATATTCTTAAACGTGATTTGCATTGTGTGACCTTTGCAACGAGATGAAATATATTATCACCATCCAGCATGTGGCAATATGCAGTCAACCCCTCTGCTGCCAGAAATCGATCTGTCACTGCGCATTAAGTTTTAACTCAGCTGATGTGGCATTGAATAATAACAATGCACAATTTTGCACAACAGCAGTGGCTTTAACAGACCTGAAAACCCATGCAGGTGTTTTTACTGGGAGTTATGGGAGTCAGACTGGGGTCTGAGGAGAGCACCAAACTCAAATGTCTCCCCCCGTCGAGCTCTCACAGATGTAAGGTGTAACAGGTGCGAAATAGAAGTACCGGGAGGTGTAAAACCACATTTACAGACATTTCTGTTCTTTTTCTTTTTTCTTTTTTTTTTTGGATGAGACCTGCAAGCAGAACAACTGAATCAAATCTGAGAATATCAGATATTTTTGGTTAGGGGAGACTGTTAGCATGGAAATGAGAACTGAATTACCATTTTGTTTGACTTTATTCATTCGGTGCATTCATGTTAAATAAAGCTATTTTTTCAGCTATTTCACCATCATTAATTTCTATAAATGCAGACAACACAGAAAGCATAAAAGATGGACATAGTGCCTTATCCCTGCAGTACTTTTACTGGTCAGGACATATACCGTATAAAACAAGCGTGAAAGTGCCTAAAAACCTGCATTCTGTCTTAAGGCTACCAGATGGTGAAAGAAGACTTGCTGTCCTATGGAAGTCGAAGGGAAAAGACTTTTCTGGCTTTTTATTTTAATATAAGTCCTTTATTTATCTAGCTAAAAGTCTCATTGAGATTAAAATCTCTTTTCAAGAAAGACCTGGCTAAGAAGGCAGCAGAGGTTATAACAAATAAAACACATAACAATATAACAACTCATATTCAGTACAGACAAGCGAGCACAAACATGTGAATCATATGCAATAACACAGTGATATTAAAAGCAGTCACACCGACCAAAAGAGCTATTCTCTCGCTCTTTTAAAATGGACTTCCACTCCCACATCGTAACCAGTTCTGACAATTTCAGCGCCTGCTGGAGATTATTCCAGGAAACAGGGGCAGTGTATTTAAAAGCCTTTTTTTTTTTTCTTAATTCGGTTCTGACTCTGGGGACAAACATTTGTATAATATTGTGAGAGCGTAGGCTATACTGGCTGCAGTTTTTACACACATAAACACACAGATAAGAAGGAACCAGACCAAGCATAGATTTATAGATAAAAACCAACCAATGGGAAAGTCTGTGGATATACAGAGACGGCCACTCAGCAGCAACATACAGAGAACAGTGATGTACACGATGTCCAAAGCCAATCATAAAATGCAAAGCACAATAATAGGCACCATCCAAACTCTTACGGTACTGGTCAGATTTTTAAAAAAGATTAAGTCCTTCCTCACTTGGAGAGAAAAACAGGATTTATTCCTAACAAAAAAGGAAATCTATTTGAACTTTCAGCTTGGACACAAGCCTTTCAATGTGAGCTTCAAATGACAAATTGTAATCTATAATGATACCTGGAAACTAGATGCTACCTAGGTACCTAAAAATTGTGACTTATAAGATGTAACCATTTCAATTTCAGCGCATTGAATGGTTTTGATCTTAGGAAGCAAAGACAACAACTCTGTCCCATTTGACAATAACATGAACCCATATTTGCATTGGACTTAACACCAACTTAAGTTGAGTTAAACGGGACTGAACAACATCAAAGGCAGACTAAAGAAAATTCAAGGGTTTTCACTACTGAAGGAGATGAACTTACAGACCTGTCCTCTGACATTTTCCTACTAAGTTTATGTGCCGAGTCACACATTTTGGGTCATATTAAAGGCCCTGGGAAGTGAAACACTGCAACTTTTTCAGCTTATTGCTGGTGTTTACGTAAGTGTTTGACATCTCATGGCCACCGTACATACTGAATAAAAAAATGAAGTCTGTTTTGGAAATCTTGGCCATACCATGTTTCAGTACAGAACTGTGCACACTCATAGGCTAATGAGTTGTAAATTAGGACTCTGTGGTTTCACAATCAGACCCACACCCTCCTCGTCTTTAATTTCACACTGACACTGAATAAAATGACTTGACAGCAGCACGCTGTTCTCAGTCTGTGTACTTAGGTTCACAGATTTGCCCCTCGCTCGATACGTCCAGGAACACTGAAAACACTCTTCTTAAGGCTTCAAAACTAAACTAACGTACAACAGGTGATGCCACTATGTCCATCCAGCTACATGTAGTCGCATAGCAATTAAAAAAAATGCAGTTATACGACTAGATTCCTACACCTACTTAGCTAGCCAGCTTGCTAGTTAGTTAGAAACATGCCCCTTGTCTTACCTTAGAATAGAATAGAATAGCCCTTTATTGTCATGTACATGCTCAGCGTAATTGTGGAACTACTGCTGAGGACAAAAGCAAACATGCTTTGAGGTCTGGAAGGAGGCTTCTGTTAAGGACTGGAGTGGTGCCATGTCTAATAAACCACTTAAGTAAATACACCTGTGTGGGTTTACCATAGATTAGTTGGGGCTGTGATGCAGGTGTGCAGATATTTAACACTCTGTCTTTCTCTTTTTAGCTGTCTTTTTCCATTGTTATCTATATTCTGTACAATACCTACTTTTATTATGTGAAATTCCAAGAAATTAAATTGAAATTTCATTTTCAGTGTTTCATAGTTCAAACCCAAAGTTCAAATGTGTTTTTCCCATGTCTATCTGTTGTCTGTGTCTGTGCTCATCATGCAATAAGACTGGCAACCTGCCCAGGATATTTCCTTCCTTCTGCCCAATGCGCGCTGGGATAGAATCTGTTGGCCTCATGATCCTGGAAAGGGATAAATTGGTGTGTTAAATAGCTGTGCTAGCTTGGTAAAATCCGTTGTGATATTCCCTAATGGGATCAATGCAGTATTTTATTATAAGTTTTATATTAAATACTCAACAGAATTACAAAAACACACAAAAAATGTCATAATAAATCTATTATACGTGAGTTACTCAAAACTCCTTTAATTTTCCACTTCCTCTTTCATGTACCATTTCCATTTTTCAGACCGGCATTACTCAGACTTTTATTAATAGTCTTGCAGTGCATGTAAAAATAGCCGGAATCAGTGTACAGATACACTATGCTGGGGGGAAAAGTATTATAATAATAAAAAAAAAGTACCAAGGCATTTCTAGGGCAGGACCATGAGAGGAAGCCAGCCTTCCAAGAACTGAGTGTGACTCCCATGTGAACAGGAAAAAAAAGGAACAGGGAAAAAAAAAATACAGTCCACTTGAAGAGAGACGAATGACAAGATTGTAAAGAACAAACAACCTTTCTGCCTAACACCTTGTACAACGCACGGTAGAACAGATTCTCCATCCAAAGCGTGCTCTGTCAAGCTCAAAACATGATTCCGGCATTGTAGTGCTGTGAAGTCCCTGCCATGTAGGCCAAGCCAAAACAAATGTGATGTCAATGCAATAATAAACGAGCTTTGTGTTTGAGTGCGACCATGATAATTAGTCTCAAGATGGTATGTTAGTAGAGGAGGCTCATAAAATATAGAGGCCATTTGGCGTGCACTCAAGAACAAATCTGTATTCTAAGAGCGTGGGCTGTTACACTAATGTTCTACACAGTTTAAATCTGGCAGAGGCACAGTCAGAAAACTTTGTTTGGAGGAAAGATGCTGACGGTTCCAGGCAGCAGGCAAGAAAGATTACTGAGTCAGCGCACGTACATAGATGCGCACCCTCTCCCTGACACACATGCCGTCACACCACACACTAAACTCTAAAGGAAAAAAAAAATCCCTTTTTTGTTGACTCGATTGCCCGTGTGCCCGAGAGACTGCGCGCATCACCATTCAAGGTTCCTGACAAAATTGGGGTCGCCGCTGAACAGCACAGCAACTCAAGGTCGGGGAGATGATAATGATGTTTATGAAGTCTAAATCCACAAAATAAGATTCCCTCTGTATCTCCCCAAGTGCCTACCTGCCAAGCAAGCTTCCTTTGTGACCGAGTGTGAAAGGTCCTCTTCGCAATTTCAGCTTGAAGCCACATCACATTGTGGCGGTGGAGCTGAGGTACAAGGCTGAGGAAAGTTCGTCCGAGCCCGAGACTCCCGGGGGCGCGTAATGTATGTGCCATTTGCAGGCAGACGGGTATGAGCGACGCGTTCCAGCAGTCTCAGGCGGGGAATCGCAAGATTATTATCCCAGTCCCCCCAACATCAGCAGAGGATGGCATTTTGACAGCACTAATCACCCCATTGTGAACCTCTTCTGTTTGCTTGAGGAAGCGAAGAAATCTCCAGCTGCTGAGACCCGGAGAAACAGAAAAATAAAAGGAGTAGCAAAGACCTTTACTGCCCGTTGGGTGGTCGAAAAGCTCCTGGTGGGCTCTTTGGTTTGAGACGCTAGCTGCTTGCTCAGACTGTTACACGGTGTGTTTTCACAGCTTCAGTTCAAACAACCGCCTCTCTCAACCGCATCACCCCCTCTGAGGAAATGGCAAATACATCGTGGCCATCTCATGAGGAACTGGCAAACAAAGAAGGAAAGAGACTTTGTATTTCTTTGAACGTTTTAAGGCTGGTTTTCCCTATCGTCTTTCTTTTTCTGTAGCATTAATTATGCATATAAAATTAGACTTTTTGATTAAAGCATCAAAAACACAGCAACAAAGTTTAAGCTTGGATTTTATTTTATTTTTTTGGAAGCAAAAAAGTGTGCTTTGGAAGTGTGCTTTAATAGCAGTCAGACACACACAAAAAATCAGCAACAATGAGACTCAATTAGTGTTTTGGGGGTGGGGGGTTGCAAGCGTGCACACAGCTGGGCTGCCGAAATAATCTTCTAATAGATCAACAAAGATAATGTGGATAGAGGAACAAAGACAAACACACAAACCCAGAAAATGACATATAATGTTTCGGAAAAGCAGCCATGTGCATCAGAGTATGACTCGGGCTGACCGCCATTACTGCAAAAGTGCTCTGCCACACTCTTTACAGAGACACATGCGCAGGCAGTCTCGACCTCAAGTCCTGCTACACACCCAATTACAATTAAACGCGGAGCTCGGTGCTCCTCCGGGCCAGGGTATCGATGATTCATTTTGTGTTTTATCAAAGAAACAGGAGTGCCATTAAAAAGAGATCAGTCAGCCACCAGGCATGAGGAGTCTGCTTCTAATTGGCCATTCATCAAAAAGCCTTCTCAAGTAGATCGCAGCCCTGAAATATCACGCATGACAACTGAACTGCACTACATTAATTACACAACTGATGAACCTCATGCTCTACGGCCCGCCCCACGCCTTCCTAGAGGACTGGAAAGCGCGCGGATGCACACGCACGCATGCCAGAATACACCCGGTCTCGATCCGTTACACAGTCAGAGATGGCAGATTGCACTGACATGAAACAGGATGGAGTGCATCACACCTAGCCAAAAAAAACCATAATATGGTATCTATCAGTGCAATTTGACACAGAGATAAGCATGACTGCATATTTCCTTTACCTCTGTATTTTTAGCTTCAAAAATCCCTCCCCGAGGTGCTGCCATTTCATCTGCTCAATATCATCAGTCAACCTTTAAAAGATGCTTTCAACCATTTCACTTCACAGCATGTCCGGCATTTTTTCACACAGACACACTGGTTTGGAAATATAGCATTGTCGCTGCCTTTGTTCAACTTAGCAGCCATCAGGACACACACGGATAAAGCATTTCAAGCTCTGGCTCTTTCCTCTCACCACGTGAAGGGAATTCTCCCTTTCATCCATTTCCTGATGCACTCTAACTAGACAGTTTTCGGTCATGTCCCAGAATTGCGCGAGCTAGCTCTCTAGCTTTCCAAATACACACGTGCGGGCCTGAACAGCTGCACATCCGCTGACAATTCATCCATCTCTGAATCTCTCATTTTCTCGTTTGTGCATTTTGGTGCTTTTCTCTCCCCCCACCACCACTTCTGAGCTGCTAGATCAGCTGGGGCTGGGTTCATCACTAAGCAGCAGCCCAGAGGCCAAGAAACAGAGAGACAACCTCTGCTACTCAGTTACCGAGCAGCTATGAGGTTAAAACAAGCATGAAAAAGCCACATGTAAGCTCGTCTGCATATATGAATGCATGCACGCACACACACACAAACACACACACATTTATCTGTTGTGTCTGCTTTAGGCAAAGGGCTGATGAGGAAGGAATCTTCAAAGTAAGGGAGTGAAAGCCAGATGGTGTTTGATGTGTGGATAATGATTTAGGTAAGGCTACGCAACACTTTCTCCACATCCAAGCTCAACAGAAGCCTGAAACTGTTGCATAGACTTGAGCATGAAAACCAGAAATTGGGAGCTTTGCAAGGTGTAGGAAAATGTAGCTCTGAAGTCTTGGATGTGCATATTGTTCCTAAACTAGCCTGTCTGTGTAACTGCCTTTCATACATCAAGCAGCTGGAGCCATATAGACTTTTTTCAAAAATGAGCACCTCGTGGGAATGGAACCTGTGCCCTTGCAGACTCTTGTTCGTGTCTGTCCCTGCATATGAGCTCTGGGCTGGGCACGGCAGCTATCAGTTCATCATTGTCATACAGTAATTCAGTATGTAATGTGCCTCTAAGTCCCTAAGAAGCAGAGGAACAGACACACTGTCTACACGGAGCATGCTAAGCCCAGTCAGTGTCCTGTAGGACCGGCTATTTAACACAGGAATAAGCCAATTATCTTCATGGAGTAGGCAAATTTACAATAGGATTTGCTCAATTCCTACAGGACTTCTATGTCAGGGGTGGCAGCTTATGCTGTAGGTTTCATTCTGTCGTGGCCCCCCCCACCACACACACACAGACACACACACACACACGTCTGCAGCTGATGTGATACTACGCAGCCATGCAGATGCACATTACCACCAGCCCGAGCAGACACCTACACAGTCAGTCCTACCTCAGGCACGCACAGCATTTTATACCAGAATTACTGGCAGCCTTGAAAAAGATGAGCCCAAACACAGAAGTGATAAATAGCACAATAACACACGCACACACAAAAAATGAGCTACCTCCTGTGAAAGCAGTTTTTCCTCCAATTCAAAAGCAACTGTTTAGAAAAATAGTTCATTTTCAGAGTATGATAAATTTAATTCCAAAGCGCCGGTTACGGTCATTGGCACCTTTTGTTGCAAGGCTTATTAAAGTCTTTCTAAATTGTGTTAAACCATGGTGAAATTATTTAAGTAGCTCGAGTTAGTGCCTTCAATTTCATATGTGCTTATGACTTATGGCGTGAGAAATAAGGACACGCAAATGGAAATCCAGGGAAAGCTGTAAAATTGAAAACCGCCATTCAGTCACATGCTTTAAAACTAATCACTTCAATGTGATGTCTAAATAGAGAGACTCTAATTTAATGTTCAATTTCCTGATTTCAGATTCCATGTGCTAAAGCACTAATTGTTTCCTCTTTCATTTCAGTGCAGCTCAGTGAGATTTGATCCCCCTCATGGATTCCACCCTCATTATCCTTGTACACGGAAGTAATGCAAGCTGGGCTGTGTGACTGATATGGCTGTTCTTTGATCTGTTCTTCACTTGTACACCTAAGACCTCCCAGCGCCGTGACTCGTGGTTTAAAAGAATCTTATGTGCACAGTAATTTACCTGACGTATGCTCTCACAGTGCCCAAAATAATCACACTAAATAAAATAAAGCCTTTTATTTTTAAATAGGAAAAAAAAGCTGTCTTGTCTAAACAGACTTTTTCCGTACCTGCGCAAAGTTTGAGTATTAGCATTTCCCACATTACAGCAATATTGTCTGTACATAAACCCAACAGAGAGCTCAAGTTGCCAGAAGCACAGAAACAAGCCTGTCAGAGGTTATAAATGAGAGTTACCAACTACGAAGACTTAATCCTGCTTCCACAAACATTCTGAGGTTGCAGTTCTTGCTTCTAGCTGTTTGTAGGACGCTTTCCTCTGAGCTTATTAAATAGCCTACAATGCCGCACCTTAGAGTTACATAGTCCATATGAGTGTGCTCAAAGCAAGAAAGTTACCAAATTTACAACTGTGGCACAACAGCAATAATACTCGCAGCTTTTAATATTCCTCACACATAGAGGAGTGTTCAGGACCTAACGATAAATCAAAATCTGTAATTTTCTCCATCTCAGACAGGTGAGCCGTCAGACACAGAATCATAATTTTCCATCTAGTTGTTCAACAGTCTCATTCTAGAAAAAGTCTGTTCACTAGACTTAATTATTTTTTTGCAAAGATTATTCTCTTCTATTTCTTTAAATCTATAGTCGGGATTTGTAGTAGTAATTATTTTACTGTTATAAAGGTGGATATCTAACGTACCTTCTGTGGCCTCTCGATCATTTAAGTATGAAAACACGGCAAGGGGAAGCCTGGTAACAATGCAAACACATTTTGTGGCACAATATGTTTGCTGTAGTTGAAGAAATTATCATAGCAAATCAAGAGAATTTTAGTCATTCCAAGTATAGGTAATGATATATAAGCTAATAACATGACTTCAAGGACAGATGTGGGCTGATAGTTGTTAAATTATTTAGCATACTGTTGCATCGTGGGACTTCAGGCTTTACACAAGTTGGGGGGCTTTTTCAGCTCAACTCCACTGTGGCACTCTCCCTCTGGGCTATTTAAAGGACATTTTCACCCAAATTACCATTTTCCCAAAGACTTCTGGTGGCAGACAGACTATTAATAAAGCTAACATACCAACTTACTGTTGAAAATTAGCCAGTTCTGTTGTACATAGAAAACGTACATTATTCATTGCGTATAACTCACTGAACGTGCAGAGAAACTGTGGGAGAAATAGAAAACAAGACATGTATGGTTTAACAAGTAGCCAGCCTACGGTTATGACATAATTGCAGACTGTTACCCTTCATGTTAGCTTTGCCCCAGAGACTTACTGAAGCTAAGCTAACATATGCTAACTAAATGCTTGCCTTCAACCAAATGCAGGGAATCCATCCAGGGGAGGACAGCTGGCCGCTGAGACACAGTAAGACCAGGTATACCATCTTTCTCATTTCCTATGCAAGCTAGCCCTCAAAAAGCAAAGTGAAGAAAGTGATATTAAAGTCAGAAGTCAACCCTTGATCCAAACCTGATAAAGTAATACAGCATAGGTGTGATTACTAACTGTAGTGTAATTCCTCAGTTCCATAATGTAACCTTTTATTAACACAGCTTGAAATAAAAAATAAGTCATATATACTGGATTTGTCTTTTTTCTTTCTCCCAATTTTATCCAACGTCAGGGACTCTGGGAGACTATTACCACCATTTTTTTTCTTTGGCATGCTTATTTAACATCTGTGCACCTGCGTGAAAAAACTGAAGCCGTTCCAAATAGATTCAGAAAAAAAATATGTAAGGAAATGCCCAGTATCATATTTCATTTTGGCTCAAATTCAACTTTCCATCTGAAATAACTAGAGAAAAGATTCTTTTTAGCTCACAACTCCAATACTTCAGCCAGTGGCAGCAGGTCTATAACCAACACACACACACACACACACACACACACCTATAACCAACAGTCATACAGGCTTTCTCTTTCTGTCAGTGTCCGACTCCCTTGCCCTCTCTCTATCTCATTTCTGCACAGTGGGGTATAAATGTAAATACACAGGAGCTACACACACACATATACACACACACGCCTCCACACACAGCCTGGAGCGGCCTCCTGTCTTTCTGTATAATAATGTCTCCAGTGGAGCGAGTTGCTGTACTTTTTTCACGGGAGTCCGCCTTCATCCCACCCATTCAAACAGCCATCCACCACCGAGCTGGGAGTTGCCTCCACCAATCTGACATCCCGCTCAGAAATTCAGTTCTGCCCGGTGGTAACGCAGACGCACGGCTTGCAGCAGACAGACAACGCACCTCCACGCTTGCACAATGGGAAACATTTAAAGAAGTTCCCAATAAAATATGGTTGTTTAGATGCTTGTAAATTATGCTCATTTGACAACTTACACATGCCTTTTACAAAGTCTTGGACAAAAGTGTGCGCCACTGCTTGAGTAGGTGCGTGCATATCTATTGTCACGTGCACGCGAGTAAACAGCAGTGTTGATCTGGGAGCAATCAGACCGTGACAGACTCTGCAGCACCATCCCACAGGCCTATAGTGAGGAAAAAGACTGCACTGCTAGGCATAGCCATTTCCTCTAAATGACCGTCTCTCTCCCCTCCCTTCCTCACATCACCACCGGGGGAGAGAGTGACTCCGTGTCTCGACACAGCACTGCTAAAGCTGGGGTCAGCCTGTCCTGCTCTAACCTCAGTCTTGGAACGCTGGGGACACATCACAGTATTGGACGAGGGAGGTGGGGGAGGACGGAGAAAAGCGTGAAGGATGTTGAACCTAAATTCAACGCTTCCCTGAGAGATGCTTGCTGTGAAACCATTGGCGATTCTCCATTCTTAAAAAGTCTGCATCAGCAACCATGTGTCTTCCCCCTCCTTCGATGCCCATGCACCATCAAAGGGCACCGAGGGAGTGAACTGTTCGCCCTCCGCATCCAGCTGGAGTTTAAAGGGAACATCACGTATGGGTGAAAAATGGCTCGCCAGTTTCTTGCCTTGAGTGGGTAATTGGAGATGATATAGTTGAGATTTAGTTCTGGGCAAAGTCACTGCAGAGTCACAGACGTTTCACTTTCCCTTCAAAAGACTGACACCAGAGGAATAGTACTCTGCCGAAGGTTTTACACAGCTCATTTCCCCAATCCCGAAAAAGCAAGGAGAAGGGAGCACGAGCAGGATCTGAGGCGATGTTAGATCCTAGAAGCTCCTTGTTCCCTTTCCCGTTTATAACAATCGGAAAGGAAAAAGGAATTCTGCAATTGCATTACCTCTCTGCGTGAGGGCCCTGGGGAACGTTCATGTCTTGAACACTAAGCATTCATTTCCTTGTTCTCCACAAGGATCCCTGGGAGGCCATGTTGTCTGATTCATTTCACTGAATTGTCAGCTAATGAATGGTACGCGTCCGTCGACTGCCACACACTTTCTCGGAACAGAAAAGCCCCCAAGGGTGCTCATCTTGGGGGTTCTCCCATTCTCATTAGGAGGGAATCAAAAGGAAACAGAGGCTCACTGATCATTTCTCATGTCCCTCGTGTGTGTGTGTGTATGTGTGTGTGTTTGTGTGTGTGTTCCATGAGGTGGGGGTGTGGCTCCATGCCAAGGCGTCTTTCTCTCTTTGAGTTGGTGATCACCGTTTTTGGACGTTTGCATCTTTGAGGGCATGTTATTGATCGCTTTTGATTGAGCCTTTAAACAAAGACGGCTAGCGGACGCTGTGGAACAGTATTAGTAAGTGATCTGTCTTGCTGGCAAAGCATTACAAGCCACTTCAGGCATGAGAGGCAACAAGGTTATGTAAGATTGGCAGGTGAGAATGGTTAAAGAAAATCTTCACTCAAGACCTGAATTCAAATACCGTTCCCCCGCAGCCTCCTCGGCTGTTGTTCCTCTCCTGATCTCAAACACGCCTTTTATAAGTCCTCTGTGCCTTTTTCTGTCTGTCTGATTTGTGCCATCCTGCATCCTCCTCAGTAACTCACCATCTACACCAACCCTTTCTTCTTCCTCTGCTGGTGTCCACAACACCCGGTAATGTCCGCTAATGGGATTTTCCGTGTCCCTCCCGTGTCACAACAACAGCACCTTTCTCTTTCTTTCTTTTCTTCAGGCAGTTTTATCGCCAGCATAAGTCACTGACTCAATGCAACCTGTCTCTTTCCACTGTTACCACCCTCTCCCTCTTCTTCTCCATCTTCCACCCACCCTCCATTCGTTTCCCACTCTTCCCTCTAATCTCACCTCATGTTCTACCCCTTCCCTGTCCACATTTCATCTACTCCCTCTTTCTCCATACTAACCCCCTCCGATCCATTGATTTCTCCTAGCCTCCCCTCTTCCTCGTCCTTCTCTGCCCTCCTTTTACATCTCCTTTCCCCTCCTCACTCCCCACCTGTGCAAAGTCTATTTGGTGTGAACAGTTAATAACTGAATCATACCGGGTTCTTTAACTTAGCCACATTACAAGATAAGGTATTGATACTGAGACTAGTATTTGTAGAAGCAATCATATTTTTTTCCACAGAACAGCCTTATAATATCACAGGTGGTCCAGGGAAAAATGCCCAAATGTGCTCACGTGATCAAAGGTACAGTCAAAGATAAACGCACTCACATTCATCACAGATGTACATAAACACATTTGCAGCTATGGTATTCACAGACATTGAGCTGATTGCACCCAAACACCCCAGTGCAACAGCAATGTATAATACATGAGCTTTCCACATACATAAACATGTCTCACACTGATCAGAGTCATAGTCGCTTAAGACCCATCGTGTGTGTTTATGCATGTGTGCGCGTGTGTGTGTGAGGGAGTCATTCATGTATCACATTAGTTTTTATGTATATGTTCAACAGGGGGCCATCATGGCAGAGATTTTCCTCTTGAGAATTGACCCAGCTGCACAGATGACTGCATCAAAAGCTTGCTGTGCACCCTACAACATGAAGAAATTATATATAGATGTGGCAGACCCACTTTTCTTGCTCTTACAAAAATAAAGCACAGCAGTAGGCTGCCATAATCGATATAACCTGAGAAGGCAGGTCATAAATCTAAGCAAATGTATTTCCCAGTAGAGCAAAGGATGCTTAAGGTCTCACACAAATGA
>VUQG01018852.1:42513-72172 GCA_015106755.1 Etia nguti
AAAAAATATAAAAAATATATATATATATATATATATATATATTAGACTTGTGCAAAAACAGAACACTTTGCAACGGCACAGGCACGTCACCAGACACCCGTGGATATGAAGCCAAATACTGATTATCACCGACTTATAGGGTCGCGTAATAAATGGACGCAATTAAGCTGGGTTTTTGAAGCGACTCGCAGCCGATCACCCTCATTAGGGACGCGCTGAACCGCAGACAAATTTCCACATGCGGACGGCGCGCAGGTAAAATATTTGCCCCGGGGTGTCGGTGCTCCGTATAGTGACAGTCTGTCAGTAGCTGTGCACTCAGTCTGTTGGGAATCGACTCGCACGCGTAAAAACACTGCGCCTGTCCGGCTTGCACTGAAAGTGGCATCCTCTTCGCCATGTGATCAGAGGAATAGACACCGGACTGAATCGATGAATGAAGGACCAATAAGATAATCAATCAGTGTGCACAACAGTAAGTATGTTGTGAAATTCCCCAACATAAAAAGCACACTGGACAAGTCCTCAATCTCTGACCACAGGCTCCCAATTAGGACTCCACGTTCACTGTCGGCCATTATGAATGTGAGAGCTCTATAATAATTTTTACAAAAACAGTTCGTCCTTAAATTGTCCACTGAGATTGGAGGGATGCACTTTTACAGCGACTAAAACCCCGTAGAACCTCCGGAGTGTCGGAAATACGCACGGAGTCGGACCGCCGCGAGAATTAACCACATCCATCTGTTTCGCTGAAATAGTACGGAGGGAACACGGATCGATATGTGGGTATTTTACGCGTCACGTGCCGTAATTTCAGTTTTAAAAAACGGTGAATGTCAAGCAGTGTCGCCTGAGAACAGACGGGGAGAAACGCAATTCCCAAATACCAACAGAGAGGAAAACTGGGTCTGATCTCCAGCCAGCCTGACCGAGGTAATAATGAAAAAAGAAACAGTGCTTTCAATGACAGGATTATCTGGGCTAGGACAGATTCATTTTTGAATTTACCTCAGGATGTCGGTGGGATTGTCTCAAGTTTCTTCGTCCTTCGCGTGCGCTGTCCGTCAGCCGGTCACAAAACTGAGTCCAAGAAGGGCAAACACTGTTATCGCGCCGTCTCTCCTCTCTCCCACTCTCCTCTCTCCCACTCTCTCTCTCTTTTCAAACAACGTCACTCCCGAAAATCCGTGCACGGTTTTTTTCCCCCACCTCCTAATTTCCACGGTTTTCTCTCTCTTTGTCCCGTCTTTTGAATTCTTAATCATCGCCTTTTTTTCCTCGGGAGTGATTAATATCAGTATTATGTCCATCATCACTCATAATCATATCCACCACCTCCGCCACCGGCGTGATCATCGTGATCATCATTCATCACGTATCAATACATCGCTCTCATCTGCCTTATGTGCTGGAGTTTCCTGTGCACTAGAATTTTTCCAGTACAATTGCACTCGCGACCTACGCTGTTTCTTTATTATAAGAGTTCAGTAATACTTTTATTTTCCTAAAAGGCATTTTTCCAGAGTTTATGTGTTCTAAACCCTTAATTGGAACTTAATAGATAATATACTTAAGCTTCACATAGTACTTCTAAGATATTACTAAGATCAAAAACACATTATTGAGCTTTGGGTCGCCAGGCTATTTAGAAAATTAAAGCATTATCTCACTCCATTAGTGTGGAGGAGAGGTTGACTAAGGCACGGTAGGCTATGCCACGAGTCCCTTTAGAAACATTAATCATATTAAAGGGAAAAATTTAAAAGGATTTTTGGTACAACTTTTAATAATATTGGTTTTTAAGAATGACTAATGTTTCAAGCCATTGTTAATAAATCTACTAATCCACTAATATATTTGGGTTGCCAGACATATTAGGGGGAAAAAGCAAGACCGATGCATATGTTATTGTTGGTTATAAGAAAAATATTATTTATACAATATATAATGGTTGTCCCAACTGTTTTTGGGTTAGAGGCAGGGTAGACCCCGGATAGGCCCCCAGTCTATTACAGGGCTAACACGGAGAGAAAGACAACTATTCGCACTCGAATTGACACCTACAGGCAATTTAAAATCACCAGTTAAGTTAAAACTGCCTTTTGAAGAAAGCCAGAGAGAAGTCCCACACATACAAGGAGAACATGCAAACTCCAAACAGAAAGGCCCCGACCAGCTGGTGGATTCGAACCCAGGACCTTCTTGCTTTGAAGTGACAGTGCTAAAGGTGCCTCCCATGATCTGAGGCAACAAAAACCTTCATAAACAGGGCCTTATTAAAAATAATACTAAATTTTTATTTCCTAAAGTTTTCTGTAACATCATGTTGAAGAAGAAGAAGAAAGTATAAAGTCTTTATAAACCCTGCCTCCTTAGAAGGTGATGCCAAAAGTTTTTTGTTTTAAAGTTTCATCGATCTGTTGGTTTTAATCATGATAATGACTATGAGTCACTGTTAGTAAAGGAGCCTCTTTCAGCACTCTCAATCCCTGTCTTTATTCTATTGGAGCATTATTAAAGCTGACCTTTTGACACTGGATACACAGATACAGAGCATCAAATGTTAGTGTTTCCTCAAAGATGCCAGTATGTCAGAGATGACTGCTCTCAGACCCATCTTGTGAGATATCGACTCTTTGTCACGACCAATGACTGTTTTCTACAATCATTGATCACGACTATGTAGCATCAGATTTTAACCCACTGAGGACTCTTAATATTTATCGTACCTCACGGAATGTCAGCTTGAATAGCCTCCAGCCCACCATCCCACAGCAACCCTAGTTGGAAGTGGGTATGATGATGGATGGATGGATGGAGGACATACAGTAAATCAAAAGACCAGGCGAAAAAAAACCCAAAGAGCAAGTCAAAAGACTTGAGACAAAGTGCAAAACATAAAAGCTCCCAGACAAGTCATGAATTGCTTTTTCCAGGTTAAAAATCTTGTGATTTACATCCCAACTCCCACTGATTTCTTATCTCAACTTCAACACTCTCTGAAACAGAACCTTTTGCTGTCACCATCCAAGATTTCCAGTGGGTTGCTGTATTAACATCAAAAGGACATCTCTGTGGGTATCCCTGTGAGGCCAGCAGCTCTGACAAAATGAGAATATTTGGGATGAGGATGAGTTTCTTGCTACTCTGCTAATTGACAGGTGATGACATTCAAAGTGAAAATAGAAATGAACTTAGGTTATAATGCGCACATTTCTTGTAGATCAAGTATACTCACTGCATTTCATGAGTATACAAACTATACAAATATCTTGTGTTTGTGTTTCCATCCATGCATCCAAATTTGCTGACTATATAAATAAAAGGGTGCATTTTCTGTTGTTATAATAGCCTTTGAAATGTCCCTTTTTCTATAATATACCACTTTCTCAACAGGGCCATCATTAACAGCATCGTTATCGCCAGCAAATCATCACCCGATTACCACCCAGTGATAACATTATTACATTCATGTTAATCAGACCACCTTTATCATCACCACGGTCCTATTTCAAAAAGCTATTACCTCAGCCTTATCACTTAAGAACAAATTATACCTCGTCATCTTCGCACACATGCCAAAGCATGTGCACACACATTTCTTTAGGCTGATATACCCTCCTCAGTCATTACACGTGCGGTAAGTCCAGTATAATAGGGGCAGGGATAGCTCAGTAGGTAAAGTGTTGGCCCCGTGATCGGAAGGTCAGGGGTTCGATTCCCCTGAACGGCTACCCTGAGGTACCCCTGAGCAAGGTACCGTCCCTACACGCTGCTCCCCGGGCGCCCAATGGCAGCCCACTGCTTCACTGAGTGAATGGGTTAAATGCAGAGAGGAATTTCCCCACGGGGATCAATAAAGTATACATTATTATTATTATTATTATCTTCACTGTGCACTGTACCTGTAGATTGACTCCACCTGAAAGTCTTTGAAGAACACAGAGAGAGTGGGAGGGAGGGGTGGGGGGATGTATGTGTGACCATTAGAATAGTAAGAGAGGGAGACTGCTCTCTCTGTGTTATAGAAACACAGTATAACAGGGCCAGCCAGACGGCAGAGCATGAAAGGACTGATTTATCCCCTTGGGAGAGACTGTGTGTGTGTGTGTGTGTGAGAGCAAGAGAGAAAGTAAATACGGGAGCAGTATGTACTTGCCTGTTTTGCTCTCTTTATTATTTAACTATAGAGTGGGTGATTACATGATTAAATTAAACCCATGCATTTGTGTGTGTTGGTGTGAGCCACATCTTCTATTCCTCAGGCCAGGGTGCGCGTCTGCCTGGATGCGCTTCACTTTTACTGCAGCCTGGAGAGTCAGTTTTGCCATACATATGTTTGGCAGGCACACTCAGTTGGCCAGGCAGCAGAATCAGGCTGGATATATTGTACCCAGTACCAGAAAATACGCTTTTAGGCTTTTTAGACACTGTGTAAAGAAACAACTTGTACCACAAAAGCGAGCGTGTTTACTGTGTTCTCAGACATCACAGATTCAGCCGGAGTGTCAGTTCTTTCTCAGCTGTACAGTTTACGATCAAGTAAAAACATGTGAGATTCAAGTTAAAAGGCTCAGTTAGCCCAAATTACATAAACACACTTTCACACGAAGCTCTTCTACTCGTGCAAACAGCTTTGGTTTTATCTGAAAAGTGCTCTCTGTGATTTCTGCCCCTATCTTAATACAACGGCCAAGAAAATGGAAATTTAGTTTGGGCTGCTCATCACCTTGAAAAATCAAGTTTTATTAAATGTAAGAACACCTCTTTTTCGGAAATAGCACAACAGTTCAATAGGCTCTGCATAATCCCCAGACCTCGGTGAAGCAGATCACAATCTAAGACCGTCCACTGTTTCTGTCCTGATCGATCAATTCTAATGAATTCAGTAATCCCATGGTCTATTATCTAGTGACTTCATCTAGTCAAAACTTTAATGGATGTAATTCTTTTTACCTAATAACATTTCTGACACTAAGGGCTGAACACAAGAGAATGTTAGCAAGTTGATCTCTTTAATATTTTTGATAAAGTGAGGCATACTCTTGCTGGATCGCTTCAGTCTGTAAGGTAATGGTGGGTCATGAGAACCACAGAAATTGCTAAACCCACCAAGTCTATTTTTGGTAACTAATCAGTTTGTTTGGTTTTTATGTCTTTGTTTTTTTTTAGCTAACAGAGTAGACGAGCTAACAAAAAGTAGTACAAGAACAAGACAGAAACTAGAGCAAGGCCTTTTCCCATAAATCTGCAAACATGAGTGTGTGTGGATGTATCCTGAGCGAAGGACCTTCAACAGCTTTGTTCAGAAAAAGAAAAAGAAGAGAAGGGGGTGAGCCATTGTACTCAAAGGATAACAAACTTCCATCCATTCATTTTCTAAACCACTTTGCCTTTCCTGCCACTTTTTCGTATGTACACTATGTTCTCATGCTTTTATTTTTTATGGTCATATTGTGTTCCTTCTCTGAACCATACCGGGCATGGTCAAGTTTTTTCAGTTCATTTTTAGGTTTTAATTTAGTTTGTTTTTTCTTACTTTAGTTTTGTATAGCTGGCAAGGCAGTAAAATAGATGCTAGCGAATTAGCTTGCTAGCGGTAATAACTGTATTAGATGATGTTTTCATACTTTGACAAGTAGTATTTTTCCAGTGCTTGGATGTGCTCGATACTGAGGTACAGCATACATTTATTTGAAGGAAAGCTGCTCTATAGTGAATAAGTCAAAAGATTTTTTATAGAGTGCAGTCTTCTGCCTTACCAATAATGACTACTAGATGTACACTACAAATTAGCCCAGCTGTTTTCACAGTTAATTAATTTTTAATAATTTGGTTCCATTTGGTCCCATCATCCCAATCAGTTCTTCATTTAAAGCTTTTCTTTTTCTCTGTAGTTGTCATGGTCCAGAGTTTTGATATTTTGTGGACTTTCTCACCACTTAGTATCTTGAGCCTGCTTATTTCCATCATTTGATGTAGTCTCTTGTGTTATTTTTTTTAGCCTTACCCTGTGGGTCCTTCTGTGTCAAGTTGGGGTCTTGTCTCTGTGTTTAGTCAGCTGCTTCCTGTTTTATTTTGATAGTGTGGTGTCTCTCATGCCTTGCCTTTAGTTTGACTTCCACTGAGCCCCTCATCCTTGATTAGTTTCACCTGTTGTTTTTGTTTGTTTGTTTGTTTGTTTGTTTTGCTTCCATCTAGCTGTTTGCGCTCCACTCATTTACCCTCAGTTCAGTCCTAGTATAAACAGTTATGTCTGTTCATTTGCTGTACTGCTGTCTGCTTCACCTGGATTTAGGTTATCTGACTTCATTCTGGATTAATCTTTGGAACTTTTATCAGCCTAATAAACAGTTCCCTTTCCCCTGATCTGCATCTGTACATTTGAGTTTCTACCTCAGAACAATATGACAGTAGTCTGTGATCTAACATAATAACATGCTCATTTTTGTTTTTCCATAAGTACACACTTTAAGTTGTTTCCTACAGGAAAACCTACCAGGAAATGTAAAAGCCTTAATGATCTAGTTATCAGTATTAGAGTAACCTATCAAAGCCCTCCTGTCACCCCAGACGGGTTGGGGCCGATGGCTGCCTGGTTCTGCCAGAGGTTTCTTCCTGTTAAAAGGGAGTTTTTCCTTTCCACTGTCACCAAGTTCTTGCTCATAGGGGGCTGTCTAATTGGTTTTCTCTGTATTATTGTGGGCTCTTTACCTTACAATATAAAAGCACCTTGAGGCGACCATTGCTGTGATTTGCCATATATAAGGCTTGGGCGTAGAAGACTGAATTATTATTTAATATGTTTTTGTTTGTTTTGTACTCAGATGAAGCCGGTGTACTGTTGACACCGATCTGTCCATGTCAGTCGTCTTCTGCATCAGTCTGTCCACTGTTATTATGTTAAGCTACTCCTTAACCTCTTAGGGTTCTCAAACTCCGACTCCAGTGCCTTCACATTCAAACACACATGCACAATTGATTGGCCTGTGCGCTTCCAGACACTTTATTTTAGCGCACGCCCGTGAGTGTGTATGTGCGCTTTATATGTGTACAAGCTGACAGCGTACATGTTTTGAAGGCCACTGTCATGAGCTGAGAAGTTGGGAGGTGGGGGCGGGGAAGAGGGCGCTCCCTGCAGCAACTGCAGAGCTTTGATCCCAGTATATCTATCACCATATAAGATCCACAGAGGCAGATCGCGGTGGCATATGCAGAGGGTAAACAGAAAACCTGTGATGGTATGCAGAGTGACAGGAAAGCGGCATAGCTACGGGTGCGTCAAATAGACAAGCAGGTGGGCAGATAGATGTAAAGTGTGCTCACTGCAATGGGGACATGCTGCTTTGCTTCAGTGACAGACAGACACAAGGACAGACAGGCAGATTGACAGACAGCATGAGGATAACAGACGGCCGGACAGATGCACGATGGTACTTGGGATATGTGGTAAGACACCGGACAGGTATAGCGTCTAATGGCACACCTCTCAGACACACACACGGACAGCTGCCGCATGCTACAGTCCGAGCCGAGCAGAGACAGACAGATGCCCTTCTCTCAGCTGGAAAGATGCTGCACCCCTGCACGCATAACCAAAAAAAAGACACACACACGCACGCACACACACATGCACACGCACTCAGTGCTCTGCTCGTCCCCTTCTATTCTCCACCTGTCTGCTCCTTGCTGTCAGAGAGCCAGACAGGAGGTGATGTTTGTTCCCTCAGGCACTGTCATCTTCTCTTTTTCTCCCCTCCTCACTCATGTCTCCTTCCTTCTCCTCTTCTCTCCTCTCCTCTCTTTTCCTTTGCATTTTTGTGTGGCATTTACTGTTAAAAAAAAAAATGCTACCGCACTCGAAATACAACCAGTGACAGACAGGAGTGGATTGTGGAGTGGCCTGTATATTTGTGAGTCTGTTTGTGGCGAGAGTCCAGGTATGAATATGACAAGGGCTTTGTGCCAGAGAGGGTGCTCGAGCAATTGTTCGAATGCTAATGACCATATATGAATGCATTGTTATTTAGCTTTTCTATCTCACTCCTTTTCTTCCTCTGTTGCTCATCCAGCTGGCCGAGATTCTTTTAGCAAATTATTCCAGCCTTTGAATGGCTGTTGACGATCAGTGAAGGAAAGACAGGCGGGAAAGGGAGGGGTGAAAAGGGGATAGCTGCTCTCCTACTTTAAATCTGAACATTATATCACACATGAGCCCACTGGAAAACATTCCTAGAACAGCATGACAGTGTGTCTGATAGAGCTGGGGTTTAGCAGCTCAGCCGCTCACGTCGTATAAAATGGGGCTGTAGAGTCCAGACCGCGATTGTATTTTTCTCTATACTTTGAATTTGTGCGTTTATGCATTAAGAAAAAAAAGTGCATTAGTTAGGACTGACGCAATCTCTTACAGGCAATATTTGTCATTTCAACAAGTGACAGCAATAGCACAAGAGATTCAATAAAGCATTATTCAGCCTCAGGGGAAAGACTCACTAAAAGCAATGTAATGCCCCCACATGTTCCTTACAGTATGTGGCAAAAGCGAATTGCTTTGCAAAGCATTGTGGGATTCCTCGTGGCATGGGACTGACCGGCAATGCACGAAAAAAATGAAAGGACTGAAATCTTTCTTTCAGCTGTATTCAAATTTGATCAAAGTTCAATTGGTGGTTAAAGAATTGTAAATAAATAACAAAAACAACTCTGTAGTGCAGTGGTGTGTCAGGAGGCTTGCTCTTTGCTGCAGTGCAAGATCACAGTTGCACTTACAGAGACCTCTCTTTTCCATCTCCCTGGCATCAAGTGCTAATTGGCACTGCATCACATAAACTGCTGGAGAAGGATGCTTATTTATACAATGTGTATTTAATGTTGTTGACTTTATCACTTCTAGGTTGTTTTCTCCATCAGGCGTGAAATTTCTTAAACTGATGTTCACTTTTAAGCTGAAGACACTGATTTATTGCGCTCTGAAGTGCCTAACATTAGCAGGCGCCTGAGCATTTACACATCAGGAAAAGATCTGGCAGTCCATTTTCACTCCCAACACATCACACAGTCCCATTTGGTCAGAAAAGCCCTTCTTGGTATACTTGTTTTTCTGAGGCACAGGGATACCCGAGCATCAATTTTCAGCATGAGTGAGAACAAAAAGAAAAAACAAAACAAAAAAACTACAAATGTCTGCATGAAGGCTGGCATAATCACACAACCTTCAACCAGAAGACAAGCGTTTGAATATTGTGTGGCATCCGGTTTATATACTTCATTTCCCTGTTGCTTTGGACTCTTGGTTATGTGAACAGTAAATTACGAGGTTCGGTCTGGGCACTGAAAGTGTGGGGAGCTCATGCTTGTGGTTAAAATACACTCCAACAGTGTAATGCACACATCTTCCATTTGCAACAGACTTTGGGTAACATTTGGCACACTTGGTAACCAACAGTGACAACACCAGCAGAGCCCTTTTTGCCTGCAGTCTTGTGTCGATTTCCGGAATTCTATTGGACTGCACTGCATGCATGTTGAAAAATGACAAAGGTGTACCCAGTGCATCATGATGTAAAGCACATAAGTCGTGGCCAAGCCTGTGTGTGTGTGTGGCAGAAGGCAATTCAGTATTCATCTCCTTTTTCAGTTCTTCTTCCTGAGGCAAACACTGCTGTGTCATTTGAAAGTATTGCACTGAAGCACAACAGTAAAGTTGCACAGTGTAAAGGCAAAACAATAAGCTAAAAGATGCTAAGATAAAATTGATATATCAGAACATATTTGTCATGGACCTGAGTCATTTGACAGAGTGGTTTTAATTATTCGCATTTTTAAGTTTTGTTAGTTTTCTTACTTTTTATATTGTTTCATGTATTTTTTAAATACATGAACCCTAACCCTAACCATTTTCCTTTTGCTTCCCTGGTCTCATCCTCTGTGCTTTAGTCAAGCTGGGTCTTGTTCTTCAGCTGTGTCCACTTCCCTGATTGCCACTCTTTATGTATATGTATAATGCTGTTCTCCCATTAGTCCTCTATCAGAGCATCTGTTCATCTTGCTCCATTATTTCTTAGCCCCAGTGTGTTTTCAAGCTTTATGTTTTAGTTGTTTACAGTTTTCAGTTCCCCTGTGGACCTTGTCCTTTTGCCTGTAAGATTCCTTGACAACAACCTAAATAACCTAAATACCTTTTGTTAATTCTTACCTGCATGTAAGTCCACCACACTACACTGAGTCAGCATAATGCAAACTATGACAACATTATTTATTTGCTGATATATTGGCATTAACATGTATAGAAATTAAATTCATATAAATGAAAAATGTTAAAAATGTAACACCCTTCAACCACGTTGCATTGTTTGTCCAGCTCTGCAGATTCCCTGTTGGCAACACGTGTTTAATATGCCACAAACACAACAACCATCTGATCCGAGCTGGGTTGGATCATTATAAGCAAGTTTATTTTTACACTGCATTGTTATATTATCTTAGTATGAACTCATAAATAACTACATAAAAGAAATGTGCTAGACATCCGTTTGTGTTTCCTTTGTCAGAAAAAAAAATATCGACCAATATATCAGATTCTTAAACCTCCAAATATAACTCTATAACTCCTTACTCCTAGGGCACTAAGATAAATACAACCATTATCAAATTTACCTCTTTCAAAATGCAAACAGCTTAAAACCATTCTCTATCTGTTGTTAAATTCAAAAATAACCCTTAGCTAATGCATAGTTTATCTCTGCTCTGATTAAAGCAGATATATTTTGTTAAAAGCAGAAGTACCATCCTATAACACCATCCTGAAATCAAGTCCGGCAGTGAGTTGTTGAAATTGAACGAGATTGCAAAGTAATGACTGCTCTCCAGTGAAGCAACCAGCTGATCACACAGCACCGACACAGTTCAGCATCTTACAAAGTTGCCTAATATTTGTCAAGTCACGTTTATTTGCAGAGCCCCAAAACAACAAGAGGAGGTGACCCAGAGTGCCTTCCAAGTCATGATTTGAAATGATAAGATAATAGGATTTTGGATCAAGCATGGAAAATAAGAATAGACAGACAACAAAATTTGATCAGTGCTGCTCATTTCATTTTCAGTTTGTAACTACCGTCTCAGAAAACAGGAAGGTCGCGGGCATGTCAACGAAAACTTTCAGTTATTTTCACTTTTGGTATTCAGAAGGTTTAAAGCAAAATTTGATCACAGATGAAAGCCAAAGAGATTTGGATTCAGTACAGAGTCACGGGGCGAGATTTGGATTTCATAGTATTAAGGGCCTAACTCTGATTATATTAGAAAAATCGTGTATTAGAAAATAAAAATAAAGAATTTTCTGTCTCGTAAATAATTAAAGCATTGTGTGAAGTTTGGTTGTCCTTTGAAGAGCGGCAGATATCTAATGAATGCCAAATGCAAGCTGAGCGTTCAGGGTTATCTTAGCAATTCAACCTTTCATGGCCAGTGACTAACTTCTTTCTACAGAACTGAACATGATAGATTGATGAAAGCAAAACAGCATAAAATGTGATTGATTTACTACTTAATTTGTTCTTGTTAGTTATCCTAATAAAAGGAGAAATGAACTGACTAATCTCTTGATATTTTGTAAAATGTAGAATTTTATTTTGGGAGTGTAGTTCCCGCTTAGAATTTATTATAATTTTGGCTGGGCCAAAATTGCCTTGTTGATGTCAGAGGTCAGGGGAGAATGGATTGCCATGAGCTGATAGGAAGGCAACATTAATGCAAATAAATGCTCGCTACAAACAAGGTATGCAGAAGAGCATCTCTGAACCCACAACATATGAGAACTTGGAGCAGATGGACTACAGCAGCAGAAGACCACACCAGGTGAAAGTTCTGTCAGCTAAGAACAGGAAACGGAAGCAATTTAAACATACTCACCAGACCGAAAAAACGTTGCCTGGTCTGCTGCGTCTCAATTTTTATCTACAACATTCAGATGGTAGGGTCAGAATTTGGCATAAGCAGCACAAAAGCATAGATCCATCCTGCCTTATAGTAGCAGCTCAAATTGCTGCTGGAGGTGTAATGGTGTGGGAAATTTTTTTGCACACATCATGCCCCATAGAACCAACTGAGCATCATTTAAACACCACAGCCTACCTGAGTATTGTTGCTAATCGTGTCCATTTCTTTGACTGCAGTGTATGCATTTTTTTTTAAGGCTGCTTTCAGTGGGATAACGTGTGATGTCACAAAGCTCAAATCATCTTGAACTAGTTTCTTGATCATAACAGTGGGTTCTCTGCACTCAAATGGCCTCATCAGTCACCAGATCTCAATCCAATGGAGCAGCGGTCCCCAACCTTTTTTGCGCCACGGACCGGTTTAGATAAATACAACAAAATAAAATGATACGACCAAGACAAAAAATGTGGTATTTTGTAAATATAATAATAAACGCAAATTCACTGTGTAATTGTGTAACTTTATTAGCAGCGTCCTCCTGAAATGCGCCAACAACACTGAGAGTAACATCCTCCTCTCTGCCCCTTAATGCTCTCTGGTCGCTATGGTAACGCGTAAATATTTCTTTCAAAATAAGACACACAATTACAACACAGGAAAAGACCCAGGGAAATTGAGTTAACAATAAAAAAACCCTGAAAACCATAAATTTCACACCCGAGCCTGGTTCGTGGCCCGGGGTTTGGGGACCGCTGCAATAGAGCACCTTTGTGATGTAGTACAATGGGAGATTTACATCATGGATGTGCAGTGCCCGTGTGATGCTAACATGTCATTAAGGGCCAAAATCACATATTCAACAAGTTGCTTGGAACATTCCTCAGAGATTAGGCTACTTTTTATGCTTCTCGCAAGTAAACAAATCATCTGGTTTTGCTGGTTCTTATACAATCAAACCACTTCAAAACAACTAAACAGACAAACTGATGTGAAAGGAAGGTTGCTTTGTAGACCTAGATGGTATTCACACATTCTGTCAACTTCTCATACTGTTTGAAACACATTAAAAAAAAGGTTTTTTTGCTCACTGATGACCTGCTTTATTAAAACAATCATGCTCATTTTAAAACACTCTTCTAAATGTAATTTAGCTGTAAATCTTGTTGGGTTTATTTATTTATTTTTGTTAGAGAAAAGTATGTTAACAAGGACATATAAGGTACTGGCTCTGGGCTAGTTGCAGTACTGTGCCCCAAATCTTGGCCCCGTGAAAAAAAATAGTTTGCTTGCTACAAACAACTATACTTGTATGCTTTCCCCACGGCTATTTTCACCAGTTAAAATTAATCTAAGCTTAAAACTTCTTGTGTACATTTAAACTTTTAATGGCAGAAGAAATAATCACTACATCTCAAAATTAATGGTTAGATCTCAAAATTTGCCTTTCCTTCAAAATTTCAGCCGAGGTTTCCTGTGCCCTTTGAGAAAAGGGGTCATACAGAGGGTGTTACAATTGCCCCCTCATCTCCACTACATATTTATAAAATCATACCGTTGCTTATTAGGATGAGGTTGGAAACATGTGTTGTGTGTCAATTAAGCAGGACCTTGGTGCAGTGTTTGATATGCTACCTCACAACCTGCAATTGAAGGCCCCCACGAGTACACAGCATATTTATAAGTAGTCTAGGAACACTGGCTCAGCATTATTTCAGTGTAAAAGCAAACATCTGTTTCGACAGAGATGACCTCTTTTTGTCTGAGCTGCAAAAAGCACAAATGCAATTTTCAGTTTTTTTCTTTCTTTTTTTCACACCCACAACCTGCACAGAAGTACATTTTATACTCATAGCTGTCTGTGGTAATTACTCAAAAAACCTAAAACAAACAAATGATATGTAAACATTAGAAAAGGTTTTCAAAGGTGTGGGAAGATAAATGTGGCGCATATTGTATTAAAGTGTCTATGCATGCTTCTGGATCAGGGCTTTTTCATATATTTATGAATGTGTATACATACAGTGCTTTGCAAACACAGCCTACTTGCTGTAACACAAACCTGTTGGCTCTGCACAACATTTCACCAGCATCAGATAAAAGCACACAAATGCACACACGGAAGACGACACGCAATTATCTGAACAAGACTTGTCGAAAGTAAGCAGTGGCATAATTAATCATACCTGGGTGCAGCTTTTACATTAGGTTATGTTAAAGCAGGGCAGCTATTGCCTACTTGGTCATTACATTACACAGATAGCAGCATGATGAAGATTAGCGGTGTCAGTGAGCATATGAAACAGTAGTGAGAATGCTAGAGAGCAAATAAGCTGAAACACCCAGATGCTAGTTGCCTACCACCTGGATAGCTGCTAAATAACCAAACAAAAGTCACACAAAGTCTACAAGCAGAAGGTCTCACCATCAGCATAAAGCTACTCCAGCAGAGCACACACACACACACACACACAAAAAGCTAAACTGGCAAAACACACCAGGTACCTGTGGCAGGTTTGATACCTTCTTTCATCACTCATGCATGGAATAAATCTAATCCATCAAAATCTTCTTTGTGCCTAATATCATGACTTGGATCTGGATGTGTTGTGTGCAGCCTAGACTGAAAATGTATGTGGGGGGGGTGCACATTGACTCCGGGACTGAGACCCAGACTCTGCTGAGGTCGTGCTGTTTCTGTGTGTGATGCTTGAAAGTTCGTGTTTTCTATATTCCTGCTTAACAGGACCTAACAAATCATCAGGTTGTATCTCACATAATCGTAATCATGCCAGCTTTTGATAAGCACCAGTTGTATAGCAAGTAATATTTAATATCTGCGAGCGTGAAAAGCATGCTAACTTATCAGTATCTGGTGGAGCTTTAACTCGCAAACAGCTCACTTCAGGCAGTATTCCTGGTGGATTAAGGTCAGGATTTTAACTTGACTGTTGCAACACATTAATGTTCATCTCTAGCTGTTCTTGGGTAGAACATCCTGTGTGGTAAGGAGTATTGTCCTGCTGCTTCCCTTCAGATCGTGAACAGATATTTTAACATTTTCCTTTAAAATCACTGGTAGATTTTTAGAATTGATTCCCCCATCAGCAATAGCAAGCCATGCTGGTGAGACGCAGCACAAGAGTCCCAAATCATTTGTCTACCACCATGTTTCACAGATGGGAAATTTGAAAAGTGGGAGATTATTATGCTGAAATATGTTTTTTCTTTTTTCCTGCTTCCTATGTAACAAAAAAGTTCTGTTTTGGTCTCATCTGTTCATAAAACAATCTTCAAACCACAGGTGTGTTCCAACTCTGTGACAGAGCCTGGGGCAGATATTTTTTGGTCTCTTTCTGCCACTTGGTACCAAGCAAACATAGTGTCTCGAACACACACACGCACACGCACACACACACACACACACACACACACACACACACACACACACACACACACACACACACACACACACACACACACACACACACAGACACACACACACACACACACACACACACACACACACACACACACACACACACACACACGCACACACACACAGCACACACACACGCACACGCACACACAGACACACACACACACACACAGACACACACACACACACACACACACACACACACTCTGAGAGAGAGAGATACACAGTAATAGTATATAGCAGTAATCAATAGTATAGTAATCAGTAATTTCAGCAGCACCATTCCAACTTTTGATCAGCACCACGGACAGCAACCACAGCGGTAGGGGGAAAGGAGACATTTATCTAAGCTTATGCTATAAACTCACGCAACCTTCTTCAACAAGCCTACCACAAGTCCAAAACAGATTCATTCTTGCTAAAGTAACACAAAGGCAACAGGAATGTCTGTAAGCAAGGAGCAAAAGAGAGAAGCCCATTAACCACAGGTCCTCACTTCATCTTTCGGGCCTCGCCCTTTACCAAAGTAACTGACAGAACTGTTAAAATCCAAAGTCCTGGTGGTATACTCACCCCGCTCTCTCCCCTCCTTCCTTTTTCTGAGCACCACCTTTTTTTTCTTCTTCTTCTTCTTTTTTGCTTGCTTAATATAATTTATAATGCAAGCTGTGCCGATGAACTGCTCTAACACACTCACCGGTAACCAAACATTGCATAGGTCAACAGGTTTGTGTATTTTCTAAATCAGTGCTTGACAGAGGGCAAGGTGAAGAACTACAAGCAACATATTTTCCCAGCATGCCTCCCTCCCTTTCATCAAAACTTTTCAGAAAAGGCATCTATTTTTAATTAAGTGTAAAATAATTGAGTAAATATTGGTAGCTAAAATTCAGTTCATAAGGAAAATATATACTGGATGAATAAAGTTAAGCTTTGTGTGACAAGACAGAGCCATGACTGAAACATTTAGTAATAATTTCATGATCTGTCAGACTTTTAAGGCGATAGAGGTTAACTGGGTTCCTCATATTCTCTGGGCCCTGGAGCAACACCCCATCCACGTGATCTGTAGACTACTGTAGACAACAGCAGTGTCTTCCTCCTTGCTGCCCTTTAGATGCTTTCAAGTTAACCAAGTTTTATTTTGTGACCTCCTATCTTTATTGATGAAAGACTCCTGGGGGACACTGATCATGATTTTCTTCTATTTATATGCAGTCTGAATGTGGAATCCTACATTTTTAGTAATGCTGTGCGATACTGCAGATTTTGGTATCGATCCGATACCAAGATCTTTTGCCAATTCTGACACCGATACTTTTAACTTGCAAAGGCAGCTTATACAGAGGATAGGTGTGTGTCATGACTTGTCATGAGATGAATCATCATCAGTTTTTAAATTCTGAAAATATTTTAATGACCATGAAATCACTGTGATTTTTACAATTCTTTATAAGAATTTATAATCTTTATATTTCTTTCTGTATTTTGAAACTGGAATTATTGGGAGACCTGGAATGTAAATTTGCCAAAGTACTTTGGGCCAACTTCTCTTGTATAAATGTTCTCTGGGCTATAAATAAAATAGATGTTACTATTATTAATTTTTTTAATAGTGCATGTTACAGGTATATTTTTTCATTTCCAAAACAAAGACTTTAACACAATTCAGTGGGCTACGTACTGAACTCAGAGGATAAAACAAAGTATTGATCCTATCACAGAGGGTCTTGTTCACGAGTGACGGGAGAATGGAGCGGGAGATCGACAGACAGATTGGTGCTGCGGCTGCAGTGATGCGGACGCTGTACTGGTCCATGATGGTGAAGAGAGAGCAGAGTTGAAAGCTGGCTTGGGAACACAAAGGCGTCCCAAAGCCAGCTTTTACACTCCACCCGGACAAGGTAGAGGAGGTGGTCGGGGAGAGGGAGGTCTGAGCTTCTCTGCTTAGGCTGCTGTCCCCGTGACCCGGATAAGCGGAAGAAGATGGATGGATTAATGGATGGATGGATGGATGGATGGATGATCCTGTCATGCTAGTATCAATCCAATACCAAAATCAGTGTTGGTATCAATGGTGTTGATATTAGGATTTATCTTCCCACCTCTACTTTTTAGATCTGGCTTTATTTCCGTGTTTTTGCCTGAAGAGCATCAACAATTCTTCCATAAATGTGTTGAGAAGATCAGACTTTGGTAGATTCGTCTTCATTAAGTATATCCATGGTGCCCACTTACACCTCATGGTAATCCCACTGACTGCAATTCCACCTTCAAATGAATGGGGTTTTTTTTTTACCATAGTTTTGTAATAACTATGTTTATAATATTACAGTCTCATTTGGTTTTCTAGATTCTTTCTAATTTTACAACCCGTGTAAAATAAACAAAGAAATAAAAATCTGCTGTTTTAGGTCGAATTTATGCAGAAATATAGGACGCTTGAAGGGGTTCATGAGCTTTTAAGCAACACTTGAATTTCTAATTATTGCTTCTGATACATTTTACACAGCATCAGCTCATGAACACATCACCCCGTAAAAGCTGCGTTTCAAGATTGTGCAATTTTCAACAAAAACAAACACGGTGAATGTTTTTTAATGAAGTGTTTAGCAGTGTGAAACAAGTGTTGGTGTAATGTATGTTGTACTTCTGATTCACACTGCGAGGCATGCAAGGTCTTCCTTCTAATCACAGTGTAATCACAGCGGTCTGGTGTTATATATAGGCATGTAAAGTTTTCAGCTTACTGTTAGTGTGGATAAGGTCTGAGAAAAAAAAACCACTTGATTTGAACTTTAACAAATATACAACCAGACATACTGATATACTGAGGGAATTGCTCATTCTTAACAATACTGCTTTAACCCAAGGCTTCTCAGTGAGCTTATTCATCCAATCTTATTTAGTCTTTTGTAAAGCAGCAGGTTTGACAGTCATGTTGGAAAAAAGCCTATTGTTCCTAACACCCTACTTCCAGCAGTTACTAAATGAGATGTTGCTGTAGCTCGATTTGGTGCAATTTCTGAAGTCTTGTTTTTAAACTCACCTCGTGAATAATTATCCCAAGTTGTGAAATGCATTTTCAGATACTGAATAAATGCTTCTTTGTCAAATATGTGCAAAACCCTGGCACCGATGTCATTTCTCGGTTGCTGGTTTGCTCTGAAGGCCACCTGTCCTGTATCTTCCAGCAGCTCCAGGCCAGTGCCTGTGCAGAAGACATGCCAACAACTGTGGCTTCTGGTGCCTCAGTCCTGGCCAGCTCACACAAAACCAGCTTCCATGGTGGGGAAACCTTCACAGCCTGGCCTCCAGGACAGTGCAACACAAATTGCGTGACAGGTTCCCTCCCCAGGCCTGTGGAGATGCTGCTGCGTATTTTTGTGGCCCGAGGGCTGAAGAGGTGAGGATGGCAAACTTTTAACCTGTTTCCTATTTATTTTAACGTTCAACACACAGCAGGTAAAGAGTATTTGGGGTAATATGCATAACTACTGTGCAGTAATGCTGCTGTGACTCCAAAAGAAGTATACTTGCGAAAGTGGTAGGAGGATTGGGACTTCTAATTTTAATGCTCTATTATCATGATCAGGATTTTAACCTTCTGATTAACTTCTACAACAATATATGTCTTGCTAAAAACAGAGCAAGAAGACTGCTACACCATCCTCTATAGGTGCAATGAATAAGAGGATGTTTAACAGCAACCCCATCATAGTAAATCTCATACAAATATGAAGGCAGTTTTCTTTTAATCTCAGTTCCATTTCCCTAGCATCACCTGTCACTAAGAACCCCAATTTTGTTCCCTCAAATCTCGACGGAGCCTTTTCCATGTAGAGTAGATTGGGTATGCAATATGTAGGTGACTTTTACATTGACTGGGCCTTTCCTTCTTTTAAGCAGTTACAAAGGCAATACAGACTGCAACATTATAGTTTTGTCTGCTACCTGCAGGAGAGGGATTGAAGCCCTAATATTTTTTAAGGATTTGGAGACTATAATAGAGTCAAATGGAGCGTATATACCAGCAAACCTTTGGGAAAACTGTGTTGAAAACATACATAACTGTTCCAGCAATGCTCAGCATTGGCTATGGGAATATGAACAGAGGTGTCACCTGTGATAAATGCTGCACGTCAGTGGCTACTCTGCTCCACAGTTTTGTACTGTGCCCCAAAATCCAACTGTGCCCCAAAGACTGATGGGGTTTTATTATTCTTGGTGTTTCTGTGACATGTACAGATATGCATGTCACTGGGACATATATATATCTGTCACAGTGACTCATCTCAAACTGCCAGTTTGATAGGCACCAATGCACACTCATGCCATCAGATGAGATGAGATTCTGAACTTGAGCGCCGATAACAAACCAAATGGTCACCAAGGTCGGTGGTTCGAATCCACTGAATGGCTACCCTGAGGTACCCTTGAGCAAGGTACCGTCTCTACACACTGCTCCCCTGGATTGGTAGCTGCCCACTGCTTCACTGAGTATATGGGTTAAATGCAGAGGACAAAATGTCCTACACGTGGGACTACAAGTCTTTAATTTGTCTCACCAGTTTTCCACTTTGCCTCCATTTTAAATGAAATTTGACCCAGAAAATATGGTGGCATTTCTGGATCATTTTCACATATCACGTCTTTGCATGATTGAACTTGAACCTGCATTTGTGCATGACACGGTGAACTGTTCACAGATTACAGATTTCTGGAAGTGTTCCTGCAGTGTTTTCCATAACAGGGTCATACGTGCAGTGTGCCCTGAGGCCCAGAAGATCACGGATATTGATTTTTGGCTTTGTCCTTTGGAGATTTCTCCAGATTCTCTGAATCTTTTGATATTATTTTCTTTACGTGATGAAATATTCAAAGTCTTTGCAATTTTATGTAGAGGACATTTTTCTGAAATTGTTTTGCAATTTTTAAATGTAGATTTTTGTAGATTAACTTCTGCTCATCATGTTCCTGACCCCCTGCCAATTAGCCCAGTTAGTTGACCAGCGTTCCCCCAGTTGTTTCTTTCTAGTACGCCTTCTATTCACCCATCCCAACTTTTTTAGAGATGTGTTGCTACAATCCAAGTCAAAACAAGCTAATATTATTCATAAAATAGTATAGGTTTGTAAATCATGCACTCTGTTTTTATTTGTAATTTGCACAACTTTTTCAGAATCGGGTTTGTATTTACTGTTATTGTCATACATGCTCATATTAAAAATGGTCAAATGCATCATATAACACAGCATATGTACAGTTTCTGTGAGCCAAAAGTTAAGTTCTAAATGTGTATTTATCTAACATTTTTGTCCTCTTGCTGCTCCTATTTTTTTCCATTTATCTTCTTATAGAAAAGTTTTGGAGGTTAACCAAACATACTTTTTTAATTATGAAGGAAAGTTTTTTATAAGGCATTCCTAAAGAAGATGAAATTTTGTCTGCACAGCCACAGCATGAAGCAACACATTTATGCAGCCTAATGTTAAAAGAGACACATTCTATAATATAAAGGGCAACGGCGAGGAGTCAGAAATGAAAGCTGAAAGTAACTTTATATCAGTGAGATGTTTGTCTTGCATTGACAATTAGACCAGATGGTTTCACTTCAGGCACTGGGCATGTTTGCAATGTAACTAAGCTGCTTTTTATAATTCTACTGACTTTGGCAAGCTGTTTTTTTATTTGTAAAAAGCTTTCCTAAACAACAGTGCTGGGAGATACTGTTCAGTCACTTAGCGACAAAAGAAAAACATTTACTCATTACATTATTTTAGGTATTCTAGCTGCAGACGTTTTACACTTTGGTTGGCACTTTATCGCACTTCCCACATGCACACCTGCTAACAAGGGCATATATAGGCAGTGTTTTACAGCTCTTGGGATTGCAAGACTCAATCCGCTGCTATGTCAAACAATAACTAGGTAATGAGCGTAATATTTACTGAACCTTTGCACAGGCAAGTGAGAAAATGGTGCCCACAAACCAGATGAATCAATGAACTGAGGGCTACATTGGGCCAGTATAAGATAAATTATGATTATTTTGAACTGTTAATCATGCATAGCTATTCTAGTAGGACTTCTTTTTAAATGATAAAGATAAAATGGATATTAGCATTTTATTTTATATCATTTCCATTAAATCTTTATGTTCCCTCTAAAAAACAAAAGTCTCTGCTTTTTTTCTTTCCTGGCCACAGTTTGATACTTAAAATTGTAATTAAATGATGATGCAGTTTGTATATTCTCTTTACGAGATAGTTCATCAGCCCTGCACACTTGTCATTTTCTCAGCCAGCTTCAAAAATTCATTACTTGGATATTTTCCAGAATTCTTAAAAGTTCTTCGAGACACTGATTGCTTCTCTGTGCTTTCCTTTCAACTGAGAGTTCTCTCAATTGGTTTTAGAAAGCAGTTTGACTATTATTGGTTAAACCATCCTTGGACAAACTGCACTTCGGCTCATTGTCTTGTTTAAGAAAGAAAACCAACAAATTATGACCCAACAGTGCTCAAACCTGGCAGAATGCTTTGGCTGCACTAATCACACATGCAGAAACCATCCAATCGCCTTCTCTCATCTATCAAACATGTAGTCGCTGGAATCTCAGACTTCATCGTTTGCCCCCTCAGACCAAAGTACAGACTTTCACTGACTTGATATCTAATTTCTTATGTTTTTCTTGGCCCAAGCAATTCTCTCCTTCATACTGGTCTCCCCCACAGGGTTTCTTTGTGGCGAGTCGGCCATGAAGCTCTGATTCCTGCAGTGTCCTCCCAGCAGTTGTTGAGATGTCTGTGCTCCTTGAACTCTGCAAAACATTAATGCAGACTCTAATCTAAGAGGCCCTTAATTGGTGATTTCTGAAGTTTGTAAGTCTAATGAACTTATCCTCTGCACCAGAATTAACTCTTGGTCTTTCTTTCCCGGGGTGGGCCACATGAGAGACAGCTTCAACACAACTTTTGATACTTTCTTTGCAAATGGCCTTGGAGAAACTTTGAGAATCAAAATTTGAGAATTAAAATTGTCCAAGATAACTGCCCATCATGTCTCAAACTAATGATGAGCAGTCTGTCCTCTTTATTTATTTGAGCAGATTTGGTAGTAGTTCAATATTTTCTTCTCTCATTAAGGAAGCAAGAAATACTTCAAATAAACTTTTAACAAGGCTCACCTCTGAACAGAAGACTTAAAATGACGACCTCATGAAGCTGTGATCAGGGCAAAAGGCTGCTCCTATAAGTAATCTACACTTCACTACACTGTACACTTAGCTTCATTTACACCTAGATTTCTATATTTCTTTCACTATAAAAAATTGTGATATAATATCTAGCCTTAATATCAGGATGTCCACCTAAAAACAACCTGTTTGTTGTGTCCAATCAGGCGGGCCTTAGTGTAACCCACCTGCATCTCTGTACCCAACCAAGCCTCAGGGCAAAACCTGAAATAGTAACTGAAGCATAATCTATTTGATTGTTTACATCCACATATGTTCAGCTACTTTTTAGTTACAGTCAGAATGACACTGACATTTGTTTAACTCTTTTTTTCTAATTTTAACCAGATAGGGGTTTCTGTCCAAATCTGTGCAAACAGTGAAAGAAAATGTGACTTTAGAGCAACCGCAGAAGAAATCGTTTTTGTTGTTTGTTTTTTAATAAACTCTGTGTGAGACTTGAAACCACTCTAAATTTGAATTTGTTCTCTCTTTAAATCTGGGGGGAAGTACTTTGTGTACACACATAATTCAACAGATTTAAGAGCAGGCTGATTTTAAAAGAATGTAAATGAAAAATAAAAACATGGCATATAGGGGGCGGTGTATGGGGATTCTAAATATCAGGTTACTCTGGACCTCTGACCTTTATAACAGTGCAAATACTATTTAAATGCATCTGCAATATTACTGAGCTTTGGGAGGACCACTTAAAATATTTAAAGGATATAATTTAATTTTATTAAACAATGAATTAAATGCTACAGATGTGTTATATCCAGATAAATAACCAAAAATAAAAAATAATCACACTCAAAATTATGTCAAGTGCATTAAACTGAGTTTCATTAGCACAAATAACAAAAGCCTACACTTTACACTTGTTGTTAATGCACTACAAAGTTCTTAAATGTACATTTAAAAAGAACAAAGACAATAAAAATAAGTATATACGAAACACAATATTATTCCTTTAAAAGGAAATAGTGCCCAGAGAGCGAGCTGCCATGGTGGAGGTTTGTGCTCGCGGAGTGCTACTTTTTTCGTGTGTGACAATGGCTAATGGTAACAGTGGGCTAATTAGATACATTAGCTAATTAACGGTTGTAGTCTATATCAAAGAAAATCCTTAAAAATACATGTTACATGCTCAGGCCCCGCAGGAGTCCAAATTAGCTCCTTTGGGCTGCTGATCTTTCTAATCTTGTTTTAAAGAAGTTGGTAAATCTTGGTTTTTACAAGCTAAATTACTGTCATAGCCGCTGTTTGATACCACACTGTATGTTTAATGACCATTTTAAACTGTCATTACGTGCTTGAAGATTAGTGCCAAGAGCTAAATAATGATGCTTGGCAATTGTTGAGTCTGATTATTATTTCTAAATAGCGGTTTTGTGTCAACATCAACACATTCATTTACAAATTCAGCAAGAAATCATATGTGTCAGCTGCATTTGACTCACGACACTCCCTCCAAAACCTTACCCAGAAGGGTTAATCATTCCCCCTTTTTTTTAAGATCAATTACATCATCAAGGTTATGGTTTGTCAAAACATGAGCACTGTTTTTGAGAATGATTGGATAATGGCTTCTCAGCATCACTCACGCTGCCTGAGCGAGATTCATTATGGCAGTTTCGTGAGCTCGAAGAAATCTTTTCTAACCCTGATTCTCATAAAGCTGATATTCAAAAGCCCAAAGACAAGTACTTTCTCATTTCTCTTGTTCTTTATCAGAGACCTCTCACTGGTCTGTTTGTTACAAGAATAAGAGAGGATCGAGGGGGGGGGGGGATAATAAAAATAAGGCACTTTACTGTCACTGCATGTGGTTTGCCATCAGTTCCCCTCAACATCTCTAATCTTTGCTGTTATGTATCAATTTGTCACTTTGTAGACAGGTCCCATCTCTGCTCGTGTACAAAAACTGAGCACCGAGTGCCCATTTCGCTTTGACAGCTTTAAAGAAAAAAAGGCTGCTCATGGTTCACAAGTGACTTCAAGAAAACCATAGCTTTTACTCAAATCTCAACCACATACATGTGTAAGCAGAGTAGCTGTGGCTCAGCTGGTGGAGCAGGTAGTTCTCTAATTGCAGGGTTTGCAGTCTGATACCCAAAACCCTACACAGGCCAAAGTGCCTGTGGGCACAATGCTCCACTGTTGGAGGCATTTAAATGGCTGAATGAGAACAATGTAGAGCACTTTGCAGAACCAGGACCTTGTTCAGTAACTCAGCTGTTTGATTCACGGCTGTAATTATATTAGCAGTCCGTAAATGTGCTCGCTTCAAATCTGTATCGTCCCAAGCCGGGTGTTCACTTATAAATACAGCTTTTTTTTTTAAGGGGAGGTCATTTGAAATGTAATGTAAACGTTTCCATATAGAAAGAACTCCAGTGGGCTCTAAAACAAAAGAGACCACGGATACATGTATATATTATAAACTTTAACAAAAACAAGAAAAGTGAATACCTCCAGAGCAGCGCTTTCATCCATTATAAATAAATGAAGAGTTCAGACTTTCAAACTGAATTTTGTAGTATTGTCTCACTATGCATTGTTAATGCCTGGAAATATATCCAGTGTGTGATTTGAATATATGCGTGTGCGCGTGTGAGGTGTCATCTTTCATCTTCAAGAGCACAGGCTCAATGTCAAGCTGGTAGAGGATATTTTGCGCGTTCCCCTCCCTTTCTAGTCTACGTTCCCAAAGTAAAGATTGCACCTTTAAAGGAAACCAAAAAAAACAAAAAAAACAGAGACAACAAAGGGTACACAAGCCTGCATAAATATCATAAGGGTTCTATTAGGAGGGAGAAAAAAAAACTAAACTGCAATACATCTGCACAATCAGTTGGGACAAGCAGGGAAGCAAAGGATGCTCGCGAACAACAAACACAACAAGAGCCAAGTGAGTGATAATCACAGTAATGATGATAATCACCAACCATCCAAGCAGAGAGAAAATAAAGTTTGAACAAATTATATGCTGGTTAATTTTTACCCCTATCCGGCACACAGAGAGAATTGAGTTGGCTGTGGCTGAGCGGCTAACAATGATAAATTGCCCATACCTGCGATCATATTAACAATAATTAGTGTATTTCACTCAGTGATACCAAGTGGACTCCATGAGCAGAATACAAAGCTGAAAGGGGAATGTGAGGGTGGAATCTTTGTCATCCCTCCATGTAAAGTCATTTCCCCATCGTGTTCGCTCTCTCTTTCATCAGGGCCCGCTGTATTGTTTCGGCACTGCTTCAGCTGACAGAGTGTAATTTACAGGTGGAGTCGGGCTTCCTGCCATCTACAATAAATTGGTCTCCATTCTCTGACATCTAGGCTTTTGGAAGTCGGAATTCTTTGATCTTTTCAGCCCTACCAGACGTTTTCTGGTATTCCATTTTACATCATCACCTTTTATGCCTCCTTCTCTCTTTCTTCTTGTCTTGCCTATCTCTCTTTCTGTCTCATCAAACCATCTGCTTCCCCTATTTTCTCCCAAGCCTGTCACCTATCTTTTCTTCATCACTTGTCTTAGTTATCTCCCAGTTTCATCTCCTTTTACTTTTTTCCGCTGTGCTGCTGTCATTAACTGTAACATGCCGTGTCATGCCATTGGCTTTATCTTTGTAATCACCACAGGCTTTGTGTATTTTTGTCACTCAACATCTTCGTGTATTTCATTGTGTATACATTTTTCTCTCTATAAATAATTATGCAATGGTGTGTTTGCTACGTGCAGCCTTTGTTTCAATTCCTATTAACCAGCAAATGATTGTGATGGTGCTTTAAGTTTTAAACAAAAATGAAACTGGTCACCCGAAAAGTGTTTTACCAGGAGTTTGATTACAGAGTTGAACTTTATTTGTTTTACTACAAGATGAGATAAATTCCCTCCAGTAATTTGGAAGTCTCAAGCCACCCCTCAGTTCTTTTTTGCTGCACTGTTATGCCAGTAGCCAGACTTTCTTTTGTTGTTTGTTTGTTCGTTTTCAATGATTCATTCAACCATAAATAAGGCACCAAACTCAAGGGATGAACCAGTTTTGTGCCTGCACATAATAGACAACTTTGCAAAGAACCGGTTTTAAATTGTATTTTCAGGCACTTTGTTACTAGCAGCCTTTCGCAAAAACACATAATTTGTAGTTGAATCTATGAAAAATGCCAAAGATAACACAGTCGGACAAACATAAAATAGTATTTTTGCACAAGCAAGCTAATTGCTATTTGATTTCCAAAGAACTACAAGCTGGAAATTTGGCATATCTCAGCATGGTGCGCAGTGTGTACTTAAAAAATTTAAGGAAGCTAGACAAATGGAGGACAAAAAGTAGTGGCAGGCATAAAAAAAAACTATCTACAGTAGATAAACAGGAAACAGAATCTGAGAGATGCATCTGGCCCTTCAGTTGATCCATCTACTGTTCACTAAAATCTCATCAGAAATAGTCTCAGTGGAAAGGTGGCTGTCAAGAAGTCATTATTAAGGAAGAGAAACGGCAAGAAAAGGCTGAGGTATGGCAAATTACACAAGAACTGAAGTGAAAGCCATTGTCGATACGTCTTCCAGAGTGATAAATCTAAATTTGACATTTCCGGTTCAAATTGCTGGCAATATGTATGGAAGCCATCAGGAGAGAGCTACAACAGTGAGTGTTTACAGCCATCTTTAAAAAACATGGTGGGCCCTCTGTCATGGTTTGGGACTGCATTTCAGCCACTGGTGTTGCACATCTTGGCAGATATGATGGAACTGTGAATACAGACAAGTATGGTCACATTTTAATCCACGATGCAATACCATCTGATTAGTGTCTGATTGGCAGCGGCTTAATTTTTCAGCATGACATTGATCCAAAACATACTACCAATGCAGTAAAAGCATACCTGGATAGAAAAACACTATCAGTCATGGATTGACCTCCCCAGAGCCTGGGCCCCAACATTACTGAAGCAGAACAGACCAAAAGGCAGCCAACATCCAAAGAAGAGCTTTGAATGTCCTTCAACAAGCCTGGAGAACTATTCCTGAAGACTACGTCAAGAAATTACAAGAAAGCTGCCTCAGAGAGGTAAGGCTGTATTGAAGAATAAAGGTAGTTGTGCCAAATATTGACTTTGAAGCTTGTTAGAATTGTAAAAATGCTGCGTTTCCCAGACATATTGTATTTCCATGTATGTTTGCATGTTTCAGTGAACTTGCTGCACCTATTTCCCCATATTCCTAGCAAAATATTAAACAATGAGGGGTAGCTCAAGACTTTTGCACAGCACTATGTCCCATTAAAAGCCACAACACCATGGTTGGTATTGTTTTTGCTTTGTGAGCCTCTGTCTGTGTGTGTGTGTGTGTGTGTGTGTGTGTGTGTGTGTGTGTGTGTGTGCGTGTGCGTGTGTGTGTCTGTTTCCTGGTAACACCCACTTTAGAGGAAAGTACCACAAGGGTGAACCTGAATAGTTTGGCAGGTGTTTATATGCAGAGGTTAAGCTGGGCCCGGTCTGTCTGGAGCTGAGCCCAGACGCATTCTCTTCTCAAAGTCACGGAGAGACAGTCAGGCTCACTACATCCATCTTCAACAGTGTAATATTTTTACACTTTTCTGTCTAAATTTAAAGAATGACTGATGTCCGTGCCCACGCTTACCATTTAATGGTAATGGATCTAAGTCAGATATTAGATTTTTCATGGGCTTTTCTCAAAAGCCACCTTGCAGATCAACACCCTGTTTTGTCCGACCAAACAGATGACAAGGATAAATGGATGGTAAAGTACGAAGAGAAAAATAGGATAAAGAATAAGTGTAAAGTCATCTGAAATTTTTACAAAAAGCCTTTTAACTCTGAACTTTTGGTTTCTTTCAGGGAACTCGTGAGATAGTTAAGAATGAATGGGGCCATTTGGAGCTGCAACCAATCATGTAATATACATGGGGTTTAAAAAAAGGGGCAATTTTCATGTTGGACAGGCAAGGCTGAAGCAATATGTTGAGTTCAATTTTAGAGGTTTTGCAGAGATTTGAGTAAAATACCTTTGTGTAAGCAAATAGACACAATCCCTACATTTACATTTTGATTTCACTTATCAAACAAGCAGCAGCAGAGAATTTCTCGAAGCAGCCATGTGATAGCAGTCACCTTCAACAGCCACAGATAGCCCACGTGTATGTGTTTTAACTCCTAACATCTGTTGTAGTGTTGGCCATGTCTATATGGGACAGCACAACATCTTTCATCCCTGGTCCACCTGTTTCACATAGCGAGATAATGCTCTCCATTTTGATTGGCTCTTGTATCCAAAAGTCAACACTGCAGTACAAACACTTTTAAAAAGTCTGGCTTTCATCCAGTGGCTGTGAAGAAAGGTGGGAAGGCTCATCACAGGTCAAGTGAAGCTTAACAAGTCACCCTCTTTGCTGCTTACCCTGTACTCAACAGGGAAAATTGCGAGTCAGTCATCACAAGCTATTCAGTTTTCTGTGGAATGTGATGGAAACTACCATGGATAAAATAAAATGCAACAGCAAAGGCTAAAAAACAGTTTGAAAGAGGCTGAAGCTGGTGCAAGGCAACTCCCTGATTTATATATTTTTATTTATTTATTTTTTAATGTGTTTAACCTTTACTATTTACTTCTACTATATTTCAATTTTGCACTGGAGAAAGTGATGACATGACAGTATATACAGGTCTCGCCAGAAAGAATCACTCATTCATATTATTGAATTGAAGTGTTCCAATTATTTCCATGGCCACAGGTGTATAAAATCAAGCACCTAGTTTCTACAAACGTTTGTGAAAGAATGGGTCGCTCTCAGGTTGCACAGTGAATTCCAGTGTGGTACTGTGATAGGATGTCACCTGTGCAACAAGTTCACCCATAAAATTTCTTCAGTAATTCATTTTCACTACAATATATACGATACCACTAACAGTCAATTGTTAGTGATATAGTAACAAACAAAGCTCAACCAACTGGGAATGACAGTAGCACCGCAACAGAATTGTGGGCCACGTAAAATCAGGTGCCCCCCCCCC
>VUQG01018858.1:6644-34572 GCA_015106755.1 Etia nguti
CCCCCCCCCCCCGCCTCCTTGTTTTGGATAAACAGCTGCCCTCTCCGGGCTGAGACGATCGCGAGTGGGCCACAGGCGTCACTTGGACAAAAACTGAAACGAAAAGTGTTAATCCCTCTGAATAAGTGTGTCAGCGACAACTGCGCATTTCCGATGAACCCCTGGAACTTAGCCGCCTCTCTGCGGCTTCCGCTGACACCTGCACAAAATTCTTACTAGCCATCTAAATGTCTTCAATAATAAATCTAAACATCAATAAATAAATACATTAAAAAATAAAATGAAATAATCAAAAGCTGAAATGCTTCTAAACTACCAAGTAATGTGTTCGGCCTTAAAACAAAAAAAGACAAACAGAAATGAAAAGTGCAAACAAAAAGATTTGATATCTCTAAACCGACACCACGTTTCGGCTTGTGTGTCAGATACAGCATGTCATGTGATTTAAGAGCATGGGATGTCTGCACATCTCTGTGTTACACACTTGTTGCTCGACTCCCATCTTACAGCCATGCGTAAAAGAGTCAGCAGGCCAGAGAGAGTAGCTCCGGTGAACGGGGCTCATACACCTGAATGAAGCCGTTTCCACTAGCCCAGTGGATCCCACACACATCCCCGAAGCATCATGCGCTCCCGCACGGCACACACATCAGCAGCGCAGCGAGTGTCAAGGTTAGGAGGAGTTGTTTCAGTGTAAAAATAATTAAGATGGGTGTTGTTGTGGTGTGTATCTAACAGCTGAATCGTCCCTAAAGCTGCCTTTTTTATTTTTTTGAAGACGTAGGAGACTTTGGGAGCTGCTCACTGGGCTTTACTGTGACACAAATGAAAACAGATTAGCAACATATGGAGGTGGATAACGGTTTTTCTGTTGGAATGCTCAACTGGATAATTGTATCAACAATGCTTTTACAAATTAGTCACCATTTATTTGTTCTGTGCCTTCAACGGTACAGAAATCTCCATCAGGCGCGATTTAAAAGTCATTAAGTCAAGGCAGCAGAGCTCCAGGCTGCTGGGAGCTCTACGTGGAAGGGGCATCGGCCTGATAGATTAACGTGTCCTCTGTGTTGTGGATTAATGGAAGTAGACAGTAAATATGCTCCTTAGACTTGTTCTTTGGGCATGTGTTTGTCAGCTGGGAATGTGGATATGAAGCAGTCTGTGAAGAAAAAAATGCGCCGAAATAAGCAAATTCTCTGGTTTTGTCCTCAGTTTCTGTTGTTTGAAAATGTATGTTATTAAAATAAAAAAAAATATGATCACATAGTTGTCAGAAATGAGCCCAGATGAGCACGTTTGGAGGCTTAAATCAGAGATCTTTGGAGCTGCTTGTCACACTTCAAGCTGCAAGCTCGTATTTACGGTGAATTAACTACTTGCAGAACGCTTTCCATACAGAAGGAAGTTGACTGATGTTTTTCTGTGTCCTTTATTCGTCCGCTCAATACAAGACAATAAAGCTGCAGATGTAGAAGTGTGCGTAAAATGCGCCTTCCGTCCCGGTCATCTGGCCCCTGTGTCAGCGATCCGGACCAAAGACGCTCTAATTACAACGTAACGGGACGGTTTTTGCGCCATATTCGTCTATAATCGAGTATTGTTATTTTCTTCCTTTCCTCCACATTGTTCCTTTTCTCCTTTCATCTCTCCATCTTCTCCTCCCATCTCCCTGCATCATCTCTCAGGCTATATTTAGCGGCTAGACTGAGGCCTTGGCGCCAGACCGTTTAAGACCTGTCAAAGTCCCTCATATTTCCCCTTGTCACATGGAAACCCGGCGACCAGCGGCCCTCTCCTCCTCCTCCTCCTTCTTTTCTCTTCTCCCGCTCCTCCTTCTCTCTCCTCCTCCTGTAACTACCAGCAGCTTTCCTCCTCCTCCTCCTCCTCCTCCTCCTCTCCTTCATCTCCTCTACCTCCTCCTCCTCCTGCTCCTCTCCGGCTGCCTTTGCTAAATGAAACATATCACTTCTCACTTGTAGCAAAAGGAAAATGTTTCCTTAAGCCCTCCCAAGCTCAAACACTCCCGCACACATATTATTTGGAACAATGCATCTAAAAAGATGTTTGTTTGTTTTTGGATCTGGATATTACCGGATGCATCACAGATCTGCTATAATAATAATAATAATAATACATTAAAAAAAAAAAAAAAAATCTCACACCTTACACATGTTCACTCATGAACTACAGTCACTCACATCCAGGGCTGAAGCCTTTTACTTTCCTTGCTCCCTTCTGCGCCATAACTCATCTGCGTCCACGATGTTGAATAGAGGAGTTAAGGTGCGTCTGACTGACAGGTGGAACGCCAGGTGAGGGCGCTATGGTGACCCGAGGGAGCCAGAGGAGGGTGACAGAGCTGTCACAGCTACAGGCGTCACGCAGCAGACAGCCTCACAGAAATCTGAAATCTTTCCGTTTCAGTACATTTAATCCCCCTGCTCATTTCAGCCATCTCAGTTCTGATGCTGCTGGTCACTGCGTCAAGGACAGTAGACGTTTGGGTGGCGCCACAGGTGCACGGCGCGCTGCCTTCATGTACGTGTCTGAGTTTGTCCAGAGATGAAAAAAGACGCGAATACAGGAAATCCAAATAATGACATCACCTGTTGCTGTTGATCTCAGGTAGAAAATAAATACATAAATAAATATGAAATAAACTTTCAATTAAAACGGGCTTCTGTTGTTGTCGGGTTACTACTTTATAGAGGAAATTTCTCGCGGATTTCCGCGGGGCGGATGTGAGAAATTATTTAGAATTCCCGAAGGAAACACGAAAATAATAAAGTTTAAGATAAAAAAAAAAAAGTAATAATAATATTTTCACCTAAACTGTGTTTGTTATTCAGCTGGAATCTCTTGATATTGCTCCTGAAAATCTTGAAGAAACTGCGCACATACAGTGCAGTATGTCTGCACGTTATCCTTCAAAGGTACACAGGGTTACCCCGAGGCCCAATAATTAGCTCTGCTAGGGGAATTCTTCTGGATTGTACCCGGACGAACACAAATTATTTTACTATTATTCTGCACTCTTGCATGCGCACAAATTTGTGTCAAAGCAAGTCCATCCTTATTTACAGCGATCCTCTTAAACGTGGAATGTATGTTTTACGAATCTTTCCGACAAACAATGTGACTCCAAAACGCACGAAGGGACATTTATGTTTTTTTTCTTTAACCTTATTGCATTATTATTAGATTCATCCACTCAAATCTAAACATTTATGAAGTTCCATGTATTATTTGTAGTTTTTAAAACAAACAAACAAGCAAACATACCAACATTTGTTTGGCACATCGAGCAAACAATCGCTCAACTAGATTATATTCGTATTTTTGTTTTTAAAAACTACAACAAAGCCTCTTTTTTGCGCGCAGTTTTACCAAATAAATCCAAGAAAGAGATTCCACTCTGTTTATGTGCATGCTTGTGGTTCGGAACAGCAGGTCTAAATTCATCCTAATCAGCAAACATTCGGGTATTTAACATCATCCAGCTGACAGCATTTATTACCATTTCATGTAAATCGAGGCACATTTTTTTAAACAGCAAAATAATCTTTTGTGTGTTTTGCAGATGTGTTGACAGCATGGAGAGATTAAATTAGCAGCTGCAGCACCGGGAACATTGAATCATATTAAGGATCAGCAGCAGAGGAGCGGAGGAGGAGGAGAGGCTGTACCTGCAGGCCTCTGCTTTCAGGAACCCGGCACCGCAAAACATCAGGACATCCGCTAAATAGCCCACAGAAAACCTCTCACCCAGGGCAGGGAAGTTTAAACAAATACGCTTTATTCTTATTTCGATTCATATGAAAACACCTGGAGAATGAAAAATTTAAAACAGCCTGAAAAGCATTTGAAACGCGGCAGAAACAGTGAACTTGCAGTAAATTAAAATAACGCCTGAACGACAGATATCCGAAATATCTTTTTTTTTTTTCCCCTTGAAAGATCGAATTACGCAACAGAGTCACGTCACGTCACGTCACGTCAGATCACACGCACTGCAATATGAATGACTCGGTCTGAATGAAACAAACCTGAAAAAGTCCTGAATGAATGTGAGGTCGCTCTCTGTCCCTCCTGCGGTCCAGCTGACAGCGTGACGGTGGTCTCAAAGGGTGGCACGCCAGGAGCCGGCAGGAACACCGATGCCAGACTTTTCACACAGTTTCATTTCAGCGTCGCTTCATTTGAATTTTCTGATAATTATCCTGCTGACAGAAATTATTATAATAAACCAGGTTTCACACAGCTGTGCTGTTCACCATCAGGGTTAAACTCTGGCTCTAACATATGATTTGATGTGCCTGAATTAATCACTTGTTGCACACTATTTAAAATCCGTGCCAGCCTGTTTTCTCCACAATACTTTGGAAACAGCTTCAGTGTATTTTAACATCACTGAATTCTGTCAAAATAAGAACAAAAAGAAGAAAACAAAGAAACTTTAAACATAAAAGCATCAAACGTTCGTCCTTAAAGCACAGCCTGGGTGTTTAAGTGTGAGTGGAGCCTTCCTCTGGTCAGTCCACCGCGCACTTTTTTTCAACCCTGTGCAACTAAATGAAGCGCTTACTGAATTTCTCCAAAATCATATTTAAAAAAAATGAAAATAATAATCTTTGCAGAATGTGTGTTTACAGCCCTCTCTACAGCAGTGCATACATGTGTATTTTGAATTCATGTCTCTTTCTAGTCCTGTCTTAATGCAAAATTCAGTGTGTATCATTTTAAAAACTAGTCGAGTTCGTTTTTATTGAGGACGTAGAATTCACGCCAATACTGAATTCCTGAACAGTTGATTTGTAATTTACAGTCACAGTACGGAGCCAATTTACACTCTCCAATTGCACAGCCATACACGAAAGAACAACATTGTATTGGTTTGTAGCTGAAGTGAAATGCTGAAGCCAGCTGGGAGGTCGTGGTGGTAAAAACTCAAGCAGAGAGACAGTCATGGGTTCAAATCTAATTTGCCTTGTGCACAACACAAACTCCGGAAAAGCTGCTGAGTAGCAACAGAACTCACGGCCCAATGCCTTGCCTAGAAGGGAGCTTGTTACTGTGCACATAACTTCACTCACTGTGTAACAGGGCTTCTTCCACAAGTGAAACTGTGAGCTACCAGGAACACTGCACAATTATCACAAAGAATAATAACACTTACAATCTGAGACACTTCAGAGAAGGCCAGCAGACCTCTTGACTTTATTCTGACAATTATATTTTGAACTGCAGCTGGTAATAAGCATGTTTATTGATAACCCTAAATGGAAAAAGAAAGAAAAAAAAGTGGTGCACAGTTATGCAACAGCATCAATTGTTGGCACTTGGCCTAAAGAATAACAAACAAAATCTCTGATGACCAAAATGATGCTGAGATGTTTCTGCTGCATGATTCTGGGAAACTGTTCAGTCGAGCTGGACCCTGATCACGCCACCTTTAACTGATCTTACCAAAAACCTGCAGCACTCTTCTTATATTCCACCGCCGGCTGCTGACCCCATTAGTCAATACTGTCATAGTCCTGCTGAATATTCACAAGTTTTGTTCTCTCATCACACATTTCCAAGCAGGAGCTCCGATCAGAATCATGAAATTTCAGTTTGAGCAGTTTATAAGTCAGGGAGCCAACTGTGTCATCTTCACTGACTGAAATCAGGGAGCAGATTTAGGAGCTCAGTAACAGCACACATGTTCCTCTGAGTTCATGTAAACAGTGCTGCTCAAGTTCAGTGATTCAGAATTTCTTTCCGTGTACTCCCACGTCACTGCCCGCTTGTTAGAAATCAATAATTGTGTACATTTAAAACAGACATGTTTAGGGATTTTGGTGCGTTTTCAAACGTGTCCGTGGTGGTGACGGAGACTTCCTCTGTATTAAAATGTGTACCTCTGAAGATATTTAATAATGTAAAGTGTTTGCAAGAACACGATAAAATAAAGTGACTTTCATTTGCAAACTGCTGTGTCCTTTCTGTTTATGCTGCATAATGCTGAAGTTCCTCTGGCGAAGTGGCACATCCTCCCAGCTGGAGTTTATTTTTCCTTTATTCGTAACGGAATCTTGCACATCAGCCTAAACAAACACACTTTGCAAAGGTTCACATTTATCCATTCAGTCTGTTCACGAACTCGTGCTGTAGCCATTTTCCTTTTGAAATATACATGAGCATACAACACGAGCTGTTGATGGTTACGCTTGAGTCAGTTATGGACGACCAAGAATCGTTTCGGAGCGTCTTTTCTCTTCAAGTCTGGGAAGGTTCCACTGCAGCTCACAGCGTTAAGAACGAGATCAATCGTAGCACATAAAGCACACACTGCTAATCTAATTTCATTCTGTTCAACTGTCATCAGTTTTGTTTTTAGAATTAGGAGTTTTTCTGATTAACAGAGAAACAAACATGCCCTCTCACTTCTCTTCTCTCTCAGAACAAAGAGCAGGAGTTGCCCATAAAACGTCCCTTTAACCACCCTTTACTGCCTGTTAAAAAAATATGGCACTAATTAGCAGTGGTACTATGTGCTGATGGTCACCGCCGTGGTTGAAATGGGAACATTACATTAGGAGCAATCAGAGTGAGGACAAAAGACAGTTTCATTTTCTTCACTTTGTTTTTTTTTCTTGCATGAATGCAGGGAAAGAAGTCAACGTTTCACAAATCCAACAACAAGATTAATAACAACGTTTTTTTTTTTCTTTTTTCTGTCCATTCATTGTCTGAGAAAGGACATCTGACATGCAGGCAGTCCACATGTAGCACTGCAAATTACATTTCGAGCATTTTCTTGGGAGACGTTAACAGTGCAGTTATTTTCACTATGGACAAACTATCAGACAAACGTTTTATTTCTGCAGGCAAAGAAAAAAAGAGAGGAAAATATAGATTTTAAAGATCTTGAACAGGAAAAAGATTTTGGTCAAAAGTTGTTAATGTACAAAATTCAGCGTGACGACTACACAAGCCTCCATTACTGCGCTCAATTAAAATTTACTATCTGGAAAGGCGGAGCGGGGAATATATCTAAATGATTTCAGAAACATATCTCGATTACACTGTAAACATCCAAATTACTCCAGCAAAGCAGTAATAGTGTCATCTTGTTACTGCACCCTTTGTCAAATGTGATTACATGAAAATCAAAGGCATGAAAGGAGCAAATTTAATCTAAAACACTGAGCGGGAGTCCATGACAGCAGTAACACGCTCTTACAGGGGAAGAAGGAGCTCCCGCACGTCGCTGCCTGGAATCAACATTTCCTTTTTTTCCTCTGTCAGCACTCCTGTTTCATACGCTTCATTCAGACAATAGGCACACCTAACCTTCAAAAACACACACGGAGAACGACGGCAGCTGAGTGAGCAGCAGGCGACGCAACAACAAGGTAACGAGCAGGGCTACGCTCCTGTTAGAAATCTAATATTGAAAATATTGGACGTTTCTCCCTGACACCAGACATATCAAAATATTAAACTGTATTTTATCTGTTCTTTATTTAGCTTACTTCTAAGCAGCTGCTCAAAACAGCTGCTACCCTTTAAATGGACGAGTTTCCAAAAGTCTGCAATAAATGAGTCCAGGTGTTTCCACCCAGACATGAGCACAATTCGAGGGTAAACAGCAAATCGGTTGTGTTTTTGGAATGATTTGGGAATTAAAATGGTCAGATCTGAATTGAGTGGAAATTGGCACAATTTTCAGCAGCTTGAAAATTGAATGACCGGTGGCGGCCGCAGCTGATTGGTGAGCAAGCTGTCTGAGACGAGAAGAAACTAACCCAAAAAAAACATGCTGACCACATGAACACAAATCTTTTGATTTGGACTCAATACACCGCATCAGTGTGTGAGTGGACGATGGTGGACGGGCAGGCAGAGCAGGGGGTCGGGCGGGACGGATGCCAGCGAAGGGGAGTCCTAGGGGAAGTTGGTGGGAAAGAGGCTGAGCGGCTGGCTCTCGTTGGTGGGCAGTGGCGAGCGGTAGCCCTCGAAGTTGCGTGGGATGCTGCCGCTGGTGGAACCTGAGCTGTTGCTGAGGGTCTCAATGCTGCCCTCCCTCTGCAGCTCTGCGGGGACAGTGAGACAGAACGAGAGAATGTAGCGTTAGAGCCAGCAGCCGGTCTATTATAAAACACAACAAACAAGATCCCTGGCTAATCAATAACCAGACCTACGTGTGCCGCCTCAGTCTCCTTGTGGTTTATTCAGAAACACCGGAGGTGCGGTACTCTTTCGCCTCCTGAATATACCAACTGAAAATGAGTAAATAAAATCTACCGACAGCATATCACAGAAAGTTTTTACTGAAAAATGTCAAGTGACAAGACTTCACTAAGCTGGGCTGAGATGCTGCTCAGGTACTGAGGAGGTGCATTCACACTGCTTCATTTGTGCCCACGTGAAAACACTCAGGACGGTATCTCCATACCCCGTCTATAGGCCACTGTTTACTAAAAACATTGATTGCATTTGCAGTTATGAAGTTGAAGCAACAGGAAAACTCCTTTTTAATTCCACCGGTGTATTACAAACATATCGTTTCTTTGCTTATTTAATTTTCCCTTTTATGACTGCACAAGTTAAACAACCCCAATCAATCCGTCTAAATGCTTCCGCCACAGTGCACAGGCTACTGTCTTGGTTTAACTTTAACCTACTATAATTCCTGTAGTTGGGCTTCCATCAAGTTTTCATGTTTAATGGGATTATTACCAACATTTCAGGGCAAGCACTAAGAGTTTTCCCTAAAAGAAAATGGTTTGATAATCTAGATCGGGAATTCTCAAATTTTTGATGACCAAAATGTTAATTTATGGAGCCAACATCTGACTGAGGGCTAAATTCACACATCAAACACATTGTGAGTTTGTACTGTGTCTGTTCAGCAGATGGAGGTACTTTTGTTGGTGGTCTATGGATTGCATCATGATATTACAAAATCTACTTGTAATTATTTTCAAAGTATTTTAGCAAGACACAATAACATACACGATCAAGCCTAAACATTAGAGCAGATGTGAGTCTAACAGCACATGCCAGTCAAAGACGCATAGCCACGGAACATTCGACTTTAATAGCTTCACTTTACAGACAGTAAAAATGAAAAGGGATTTTTAGACAACCCAGAGATTCCAGGAGTTTCCCTTCTTATTGCTCCACCACGATTACTCATCAGACAACTACGAACCTGCTTTTGTGTCAGACAGATGAAATCCACATCTGTGGGAATAACCCGCAGTATGAGTGGACATCAGTTATTCTGGGACACAACTCTCTGGGTGACACAGGGCATATTTCTGACATGTCGCATGGCTCCACCGCCCCCCTTAGCCCTTCAGCGTCCCTCTCTGTGGAATGACCGAGCTACTTTGGTAAGAATCCCTCCATAAGGAACTTATTACTGTTATTATATGCTGTAAACCATATCCATAGATATGTGGAAGGGATGGCGTGCGCATAAGCGGCAGCGCAGTAGTAAGACTGTGATGCATGCAGTGTATAGTGACATCCATCAGGCTTCTAGCTGCGTTTAATCGGCTGTTGCTTCCCGGTCGCTCTACTGACACCGGTCGCCGCCCTGCAAATACACAGCACTGCGCATCTGTGACGGAGCATGGCTGTCATCGACAAATTGAGAGCAGGATTTGATAATGCATTTACAGGAGACGTGCACATGCTCACTGTTCAGGCTGTAGACTAGAGACGATCAAATGTTCTCATCCGACAGACATTCAGGGACACAAAACATTTGCAAGACTGATATTTGGACGAGTAAAGGACCGAACTGGCTTTTTTTTAAATGGCATCAGACGACATATTGGCAAGAGATAGAAGGACTCGATGATTCAACAAGGATCAAACTGCCAACAACAAAAAGTTAAGCATTATATTTAATACCTATTCTTCTGGTTTAGTAAATTATTACTTATTTACTCCTGTGTAGTAATTTGTTATTCTAACTGTAGCAGACATTTTGCCACTTTCAGTTTCTAAAACTCTGAGTATTCTCTCCAGAATGAACTTCAGCATGAAAAGAAAGGAGTGCTGGTAGGTATGAGATGTTTTTTGGTCATTCTTATGTTAGTGATGCAATGTTCTCAACCAGAATGAAAATGAAGGTAAATACAGATGTTCATAAGTATAATCTGCTGTGATCTACAATGTTTTTCTGGCCTTTTTCTGAAACTGTTCTCACTCCTCGAGTTTTTCCTGGGCCAGAATGTAATGGTGTGAGTTCTTTCAGCCGTTTGAAACTAACTGCAGAACACGTTACTTACCTCAGGATGAACAAAAATCCTAATTTGCTTAAGAGTGAGTTCAAATTCATAGCGTAGTGACATGAAACCGCAGTATAATGTGTCCTTGTGTCCTGCAGATGTTCAGGAGCCAATGTGGATACTGTCTTTGTCATGGTGGCTTTGCAGGAAGTGGAAGCTTCTTACTTTAGCTCAGGAAACCTAATACAAACCGCAACTGTTATTATCCCAGCTAACATGCAATGTGCCACACTGTGGTGTGATCCCAGCCTCTCCCAACCCCTTCCTCTTTAATTTCCCAATGCTACACTGGGCAGAAATGCTGCAATAATTCCAAGCAGAGATGAGAACTGCTGGTTTACACTGTTCTGGGTTCAGATAATATGATACTGGTGATTTAATTAGTATCTGGGAAAACATAAAATCCATGCTGACATATTTCCATAAATGCTGCCAGTGTACATGTTTAAATAATATAGAAAAATGCAAAAAACAATGGCCACTTGAGGCTGGCTCTGTAGAGATTATGCAGTTTGCTATTGATACCTCAACGCTCCATTCGCTTATCCAAAAACTTTAGAGTCCAAAAAATCAGCAGTGCAGTGCCAATAACACTAAAGTTAAGATTTTAAGATGTAAAGTGGAGAAATTGGTGAGGCTGCGATGGCTACATTGATATTGGTTTAAAAGGCCAATTCTGCCTTTTAATACACACTTTCTGTCTGACTGACACATGGACATACAATATCTCAGTATGCACCACAGTGTTGGGCTCCTTCAGGTGGACCCAAAGGAGTTCAACACTAGCTACTAGCGTTTCCATAGTTTAATTCTTCCTGTAAATCCAAAAAACTCTGCTAATGCTATTTTTCCTTCACAGCCTCCATTCTTTCTACACCGCTTATCAATACTTCCAGGCTTTTACCCCACAGGCTAGCCTTTTTGCCAACCTCAGTTACCCAGCTGGATCTATGCTGCAGTGTTATTGAAGGCGATGTAAGCTGCTGAACACCCCAGTAAAGCCCTAAAGGCCTTTTCTAGTGCTGCCTAATCCACCTCATTGTGTGACGCCCACCAGCTATTCAACAAGTCTTAACCTCTCACGCCCCCAACACAATCCCCGAGCGCTCTAACATTGGGGATCTTTTCCTCTGGGACTGATGTCCCAGGTAAGGTAAAGTAATATGATTATTTACAAGGTGGTTTTGTCTGATGTGATGTGTAGATAATGCTGCTCTGGAGTGAGGCCAGTGAAGAAATGAAACTACCATGAGGTTTGACTGATATAGGCTTTTAAAGAGTGGCTGATCTGAGTGTTACTATATAGTGGCTTATCTATAAAAATGTCATTTTCAATGCAAAAAATTTGGAAGCGCGCAGCAAATGGGACTCTTGGGATACAGCATGGACTGTATCCCAAGAGGAGAAGAAAGCTCTGAGATAGTAGTTTAACCACCGGAAGTGACAAAAACGAAATCTTCTTGACCAAGAACACTGTCCTTTTTCTCAACTCATGTAAAATCTAAACCATGTAGGCCTTCTGTTGCTACAAATGATGACTGCAAGGCTCCTGGGACTGAAGCCATGCTCAGGATGACATCGGGGGCCAGTCTTCAAAAGAAAATGCATGTTAACTCAAAACATGGATATGAGAAAGCTGTCAGTAAAACAGAAGCGTATGCCACAGTTGGGGATAACGGGGAGGTTTTCCAGGCTGGAGTTGGATGAGTGTGGAGATGGGGGTTCTCAGCAGTGTTGAAGGAGGAGGAAAATTTAGTACTTTTTGGAAATTTGTCCTCAACACAATCCGGGAGACACAAAACAACACAGCAGCAAGTTAATACCTCATCAGCCATACAGAGGGAATGGTCAGAAACGCTCCAGCCTGAACCCTCGGCTGTGAACAGGCCTAATCCTCTTATACTCTCACACAAACACATGCAGACTTTCATTTTTATTCACACAGGCTAAATCTGCTCTCACAGCACACAAATATTTTAGTGGTTGTGAAAAGTCCTCACATCTTTTCACACTTGCACATCACTTCCTCTGCAAGCTAATGGGATTTTCTAGTTTCTTGCTATTTAGGTGGTATTAATTAAATTTAGTAGATCACCTCTACCGTTTGGGATAGCAGCTACATCAAGTACGACACACACCTTTACTCTACTGTTCACCTTTGTATAAGTCTGACTAGTCTGCAGGTTTGAAACCTCTCTTTTCGATTGACTGCTCGTGCTACTTTCCCTGTCAGATGTATTTGAGTACCATGTTATTATTGCCAGGATACGATTATCTCCATGAAAATTAAACACCATCTGCTGGATGAGACTGCTGAAATTGGCAAAAATGACAAAAAAATCTAGACTGTGGACTTTGAAGAGTTTACGTTAATCAGTTAGCCCAATGTCAAGAACTCTGTAAGTTTTCAGTTTACAGTCTTCAAGTCTCCCGACATGACCGACTAACACGCGTGTCATTTTCTGTCTTTGTCCGTGTTCTTATGCACTGTGAAGGAGAAATGTCCTCACGAACACAACTGCATGTACAGAGCACTTCCTGAGGCCCCGACTGGCAGTGTGTCAGTGTGTGTCATGTGCCTGTTATGGTGAGATGAGACACACCACTGAGAGGAGGGGATCAAAGAGAATACAAAGGAGCTTTTAATCAGAGGCTCTGTGCCAGCCAGACTGGGTAGAGTCTCATCCATCCTTCTATCCATCCATCCCTCTTTCCCCCTGGGAGGCTGGGATGGGGCCAGTAACCCATAGCCATAGTATACTTATCCTAGCTGATTGTTTTTGTGTTTTAACTTTAATCTCACCATTAGCTGCAGCTGCCTCTGATTAGTGCTCTCACGTCACATTCCAACCCCCCAACAGTGTCACACACACACACTTATACACATGTGCATATGCTAACTTGTGTGAAACCTATGTGAAAATTGCTTCACGTCATCATTATAGAGCAAATTCGGGTTACTGCTAGCTTGTAATGGTGATTTTTCATACTGTCAATGAACAAAAGACCAGACTCTTTATTAGTTACACCTTGCTAGTACTGGCTTGGATTCCCTTTTACCTTCAGAAGTGCCTCAGTTCATCATGGAATAGATTCAACAAGCTGCTGGAAACATTCCTCAGAGATTTTGGCCCATATAGACACGATCATCACGCAGTTACTGCAGATTTGTTGAACCCCTGATATGAGGCAGGATGAGTTTTGAATGTCCAAATACATTCAAGACTCACCAGACTAGGCAATATTTTTCCAATCTTCTATTGTGCAGTTTTGGTGAGCCCCCAATTTCCAGTTCTTAGCAGTCAGGAGTGGTACCTGATATGGTCTTCTACTGCTTCAAGGTTCAATGTGTTGTGCATTCAGAGATGCTCTTCTTCGTATCTTGGTTGCGACAAGTGGTTATTTCCGTTACTACTGCCTTCCTGTCAGCTTGAAGCAGTCTGCTGGCCATTCTCCTGTGACCTTTGTGCTTTTTTGCCCATTTCTTGATGAATTATGCTTTCTACTCAAAGAAGCAGTGATTCTATTCTCTATACCTTCTCTTTGCACTTTCACCTCCACACACTTCGGATGTTCATGTGGAGGCTCAGCCACAAGTAAATGCAAATAATTTATGAGATCCTTCAAAACTGAGTGTCGAGGAAACGCCACAACACCACACTTATAAGTATGGATTCAATTAGTCTATTTTAGAAGCTTCAATTTAATTTACAAGAAGCATTTAGGAACTGTTGCTACAAATATCTGCATGAAATTCACATTGGACACATGCATATTCCAAAAACTAATGCAAATGTTCTTACTACAACCATTTCATAGCAAAGATACCTCACTTTAAATTCTTTTTCCATCAGAGAAAAGCGAGAATGTTCCAAACCTTGTTGTTATGTCATTTCATCTCGCCTCGACTATTGTAATAGTCTTTACTCTGGTGTTAGTCTGTCATCAGTTAGCCGTCTGCAGCTGGTCCAAAACGCTGCAGCACGGTTACTAACTGGTACACACGAGCGAGAACACATATCTCCCATACTGGCATCATTACACTGGCTGCCAGTTAGTTTGCAAATTAATTTTAAGATTTTATTATTCGTTTCTAAGGCGTTGCATGGGTTAGCGCCCTCATACCTTTCTGATCTTTTAAATTGGTACACTCCTGCAAGATCACTGAGGTCTGTGGACCAAATGCTCCTGGCTGTCCCGAGGTCCAGATTAAAGCACAGAGAAGATCGGGCCTTTGCTGTGACTGCTCCTGAACTGTGGAACAAACTGCCCCTTCCCAACACTAGACACTTTTAAAACCCGTCGGAAAACCGGCTTTTAAATCAGAATGAGTTTGTACTACTTTTATTTATCTTATTTTTTACTCAAATCTTTTAATTTTATGATTCTTTTTCTTAATTTTTATCATGTCTTCCTATGTTTTTTATTTCTTTTGATTATCTTAATTGTGCAGCACCTTGGTCAACACTTGTTTTAAATGTGCTATATAAATAAATTTGACTTTAACTTTATCTATCATACCCATAAATAAAACCACCTTAATTATGTGGTGATGAGTGTGACTTAACCCAATGGCAGAGTGTAGGGGCTCGAACTGAATCTGACACAGTGCCTTTAGAAACAGGCACTGGCATTGGGCGCAGTCTACTTCTGTGCTTTAATTTTGTAGAGTGATCAAAAAATGTTCTATCAAGCAAATTATTTCAGTTATTATTCTCAACTACAACACAATGTGAGGACAAACACAAAAGAAATGCTTAAGAAGTTTCAAGTCATTTCATGAATGACTAGAATGATGCAAAGCCATCAGGCCTTTGGAAACGGCTACAGGAGTCAAAATATTCAGAATCAGACACCCACATTCATCATCTACAGTACAGGCATACTATAGCACACTGACAGTATATGCGAAAATGCAACTAATATAAATGAGCTGCACATGTAAAAACATTTAAAATCACTGTATGAATCCTTGCTGTGCACAATCCTTAGAAAGCTGTCCAGTTGGAAGACTGAACCCACATTAGTGGGAAAGCTCATTAAAATCTACCGGAGATCATCCTGATGCGCTGTGAAAAGCCAGGCTTAACACACGCTCCTGTGTAAAGGACATCACACATTAATGCGGCTGGAGACACACATGCCACATACAGTATATCAGCAGAGATGGCATGTGCAACTGAAGCCACGTGCTGGCTGGCCTGGATCAAGCTCAGTGAATTTCTTTTTATGTATACTGGCCAGTTGGTGTTAAAACAGGTTAATGCTGCAGGCCTGGATTCACACACCTACATCTCTCCTGACTAATTACAGAGGCAAAGAGATGCTTAAAATACATTTAACAACACACTAACAGTGTCCAGCTCACATATTACCAAGCTGTCCTCTCGGAAACGTACGACGGCCACATGCTCAAACTCCACGGGATAAACCACAGCCCCATCAATCATGATACTCAACAGGTAGTGTGATTAAGAAGCAAATGCAAAAGAAAGTGATTCATGGGGCTAATTCAGGCCTTCGAGCAGAGACTTTCTCTCTGTCTTCTCTGACCCAGCAGCTCCATATATGCAGCTAACCACAACTTTCCCAGCAGCTGCTCATTAGGGTGTGTTATAAGGAGTGCCAACAACAGTCAGGGACACTCCTGACACTCTATGTGGGCCGCTTTGAATTAGGGCTCTAATGAAAACCTAGTGGTGACCCAGCCTTTGACTAGCTACTTACCCAGAGCAGACCGACAGCCGCCACACCACTGGACACTGGATGGAAATGCTTTTATAGGCCGACTGCTGCACTCAGATATGGATCAAAACACAGCAAACAGACCCAGACTGGTCTCTCAAGTGAGTAATGCAACAGCAGTATGTCCAGCATGCAGTTCGTTGCACTGAACTGAACGACAGATTAAAACACATTTGCATTTTCTAAAATCAGTGATATATATGTGGTTTGGGGAAAATTATGACATGCTACAAAGTTTGTTATTTTTTTCCACAGTTCAGGTTCTTCGAATCTGAATCAGCTCTTTGAATCGGTCAAGTTTAGTACTAGCATTTCTCGATGAAGCACCAGATTTGATCCATGGTGTTTGAGGTAATTCCACACACAGAGGGTTTCCTTCAGCAATAAATAACTAAATATGTTTCTAACGTGTTCCACTCCAGCTCCAGCTCATTAAGACACTAAGACCTCTTAAGGTGCCCTGTTGTATATGGCACCAAGATAAATCACCAGGTTAGCTTCAGATCCTTGTAAGCAGGAGCGATCATGGATCAGATTTGCTTCAGCACATTCTCCAGTCACGTATTACAAATTAATGATGTGCCACTTTTTGGATGAGTGTCAGTAGATACTGAAGCACCTCACGTGCTTTGCTGTTTGTTTGGCCATGACACGTTGGGCCTTGTCAGTTAGGTTTACACGTATCCACGGCTAACATGACTATGAGAAGGGACTGTTATTTGCTTTATCTGCCCACTGGTGCACACAATCACAGAATACAAATATGAAGCTCAGTGGGAAAACCAGGAATAAATGCGCTGATAAATATAACCAAATCAAATGCTTCCATAATTGTCACATTGCTCACTGAAAGGTCTATTGGGTATTAAAATTATGCATTATATTCCATTATATTCCTTTCTTATCCTTGATCATCATATAGAGAACATCAACTAAAGAAATGTATTTTGTGAAAAAAGGCGTTCATCCCTCCAGAAACGTTCGGTCACTGATCTGTCTCGTACGTGAAGACGTTTGTGGAAATTGTCATTTCTGTGCATTTTAAAAACCACCCGAGCCTCACATAGTCATTTTAAAGTAACAGTACCTACATCAAAAGTAAGCACATTCAAAGAGTTCTACTTGTGTAAGCACTTCATAAGCAAACTGCCTATGGTAAGGAAAAGATCATCCACTGTAGCCCACTAAAATATCCCAACGTGAACACGCAGACATAGTTGCACACATATGGTTTGACAAGCTTGTTGGGAGACCTCTGTCAGTGGTTTTGGACAGGAGGGCTGGTCTCAGCTGAAAGAGGTAGCTGGTGTTGGTGCCCACTGAGAAAACTGACAGACAGCACATCGTCAAGAGGCTGTCGCTTATCATCACATCAAATATCTGAGCATGCCAAAATAAGAGACAGATAAGGCTGTACACTGTGTGTGCGTCTGCATGTGTGCTGGGGGACCAGTTCAGAGTCGTAATGGGGCTGGAATCAATCCCAGCTGTGATAGGGCGAGACAATTAGTTATACTCTATTCTTATTTTTGTTACATTCACTTTATTTGCATCTTTTCTTGTGTATTATTATTACATTTATTTTTGAGACATTTATTGACTGCTATAGCTCCAGTTTCCATTTAGAATTAATGACATACTTACTGCATCACTATTTAGAATTGCATTTTTGTAACACAAAGAAATAAATCAAAGCATTCAGCATGCATCCCAAAATGGTTTTCAGCTTCACAACTAAAAATATTCCTTAAAGTAAAGCCTACCACTAAGTATCAAGCACAAGTCCTCCAAACTACCTAAGAGCTGTATGTTTACCATTTTCTCTCTCTCTCTCTCTCTCTATATATATATATATATATAGTTCTACACATCTGGATGCTGTTCATTAGAATCGTACCCATGGTTTCCTCGGTTGGGTCAAATATGCCGTGAATAAAGGAAGAAACTGTAAATTGTATTTCCTCCTCATCATCACATGCTCAAACTAACAGGGAGTCTTCTTCAAGATTGTTCTCAGTCTTGAAACAACAACTGTGCATCAGTCACAACAGAATCAGCTTCTGTTTGAATACAATGTCAGCTCTATCCTGCTTCTGTCTAAATGGAACCACTGCAGTATTGTGGACATATAACACACCTTTACGCAAACCCACACACAGACAAACACCCAGGTCTCTGGAATGCTTTTCTCAACAAGTGTGAAACCAGAAGAGCAGCAAATGAAAGCAAACTCATGTAAAACTGCAAAGCCAGTAAGAGGAACAAGGTTCCATCAGGCATTACACCAGTGTAGTACCAGTGCGTATGTACAAGTTAGCACCGAGAGACAAACATACTGTGCAAACACAGACACACACAAACAATCACCAAAGCAGTCAGCATAGGGTCAACAGGCTGAGAGTTCAGCTGGTCTGTATAAAGGTGCATGGGTCACTGAAAAGCAGCTGAGACACAAAGACGGGCTTCCATTGCATGTGGTGTGTCTTTATATACAATAGAAACGCTGTGTTTAAATCTTTCACTTATGAGTTTTAACAAACAGAAAGATCAACATTGGGTAGAAAAAGGTCAGCTTTTAACCGGGGATTTCACCTCTAAGAATTATGGTTTCCTCTAACTGCTTTTATGTACGGCATTTTTGCTCCCTTTGAACAAGAGCACGTAGGTCAAGACAGCAGAAGCGTGCATCCTAGCAGGATGCAAACCAAATGTGCATGAAAAGTACGTGCTGTGAGTGGTGCAGTCAATACTTGACAACCAGTTCTGTGTCTTATCCTAATTCAGCTTTACAGGTATCAACTCAATGACTGAGTATCCAGGACAGACTCAAGAACAAAAGGTATATTTTGCTTTTGATATGCACAACACACCGACACTTTGCCACTGTATTACAATTTAATTCTCAGACTTCCTTTAATTATTACCTTTTAAATTCTATACCTGCTTGGTATTTTTTTCTTATTTGTATCTAATAAGAAAAAAATGTGATGCTGTGATGCTGAGGGGACCTCCCCAAGCGATTAATAAAGTTCTATTTTATTCTATATAAAAAGAATTGTTCAAAAGAGTAGGTGACTCGTGTGGAAGAGCATTCACACACACAAAAACAAATTAAAAAATGTAAATTTTAAACTTCTCATTTTAAGGTCTTATTTTTAACTGTAAATATGTAAATATGAGAAATTAAAAAAATCACCTTTTAGTCATTTTAGTTTAGTTGCTTGTTACCTATTCTTCAGATATCATATAGGTTTATAGAAACCTGCTTTTCAAGGATTCTTAACTTTAAATTTCAAACTAATGCAAAACACAGGTTGATCGAAAAAAATCCAAAAAACCCTGAAACATTTAAATCTTTACTACATCCCAGCGACAAACACTTTTATTATGGGAAAAAACAAAAACAAAAACAAGCTCCTGACAAAGACTTGGGATGTTTCAAACGCAGATGAAAATTTGTTTTCTTTAACTTAGTATTATGAGGTAAATGTAACAGCGATAGCTCTTGAGTCATTAGGCCACTGACAGGCAAAAGCAGACTCTAAATGACATAAGACATATTTCCATTGTGTGAGGAATGGAAGAGGCAGAATGAAAACTCAGACGGGCATTTACTCGATGGGCACAGTTCTGGTTTTTGAGAGTGTTTGAAAGCAATAAGGGTTGGAGTTATTTCTGCTTGTCCAATAGGAATTCATAATTTCCTAAAAGTAGTCCCTGTAATCAGGATAAATCAAGGATGGTTTTAAAATGTTATAACATACAAAGAAAAAACTGCCATTTGGAGGCTTGGAAAAAGGAAAAGCTAACCATCTTGTGCAAGCTTCCTCTCAAATTACTGTCAGTTTGTAACAGAAGATTATTGCACTCATCATTGGGATCATTTTGGCTCATTTACCAATTACTGAAATAGACATCATTGTATTGCTTTTGTTTGCATTTAAGTGACATCAAGTAGAAGAGAGAGATAACATTATCTCTACAGCATCAGCATGAATCAGATGCTTTTCATACATAAGCTCTAATTTTTTTAATATGGCTTAATCATGGATGGACTTTCATCTAGGACAAGTGGCTGCACAGATCCTCAATACACAGAAAGCCAATAGTTTGCATTAGTATAGACAGAACATGATATCACTGCATCATTCCTTTCTCTGGCTGTGTTTGAGTCGGTCAGTTCTTCCCTCCTCTCATGGAGAAATGGGTGTTTTCAAAAGCCTCTGAGGGGTGGAAGTCTGTAAAAGGTGCTAATGTGTAGAAGCTGTCTCATCCTGTTTCACATTGTCAGTGTCAGTAAGGAGGTTATTTCCTTGCATTACAAAGCCATTAATGCACTTAGAAGAACAGAATAATGTTGGGAATCATTGGAGTTAGTGCTTCATAAAGTGCTGAATGTTTTACGTGTGAGGCATTTCAGATTAATATTTATTAAATAATCTTCATACATAGCAAATAAGTGTTTGAAAGATTGGATTAAAGGTATGAAACGTGGATAGACACGTCTCATAAGCAGAATGGATCCAGGTAGATTTTGGCTGGGTAACTTTGTCTTTTTCTTTTTCCAAGTCCCATTTCAGCCTGCTTTTACAGTAACACTCATGGAGGATTGTAGTGGTTGCTAACAATAATGCGGTCAGACTCAGTATATGTTGTATCATCAGTCACCCTAAAAAATGAGCTATCTTAAACCAGTCCCTACAAACATAAACACAAGCCCACAATGTCCAAAAGAACAGCGGTGTAAGATGGTGAGATTCAAAGAAGTGCTCACAGTGTACAACAGCGCAAAATAAACAGTCCATGTCAATCCATCCCTCTAATTCCTGACTCGGGGTTATTTACTACAGTTCTCGGAGAAGGAGACTGAAGAGTAAAATTTAGTCTAGTTTTTGGTCCTTGAATTTACTCGGGGATGAACTCTCTCCCTAAAAGAGGATCTTTGTTAACAAGTTTAAGCCAGTACTCCAACATTACCACCCGATCCCAAACAGGAGTGGTGGTGGATGCTCCCATTATTGAACTGGTGGGCAGTTTCCAGGATTTGGGCACGGTGAGGGAAAATCTTCAGAATCCAACATCTGAGCAAACGGCAGTCGAACAAACGATGCTGTCAAGGACTGATAGGCTGGCAACAGGCCACTTCCTGATGCGAGACCATGCCATTTCTGCTTGAAGAATTGTGATTAGGCGATTTAAGGGGTAAATGCTATACTAGTACTTATATGGTGCTTTTCTACTCTAATTGAGCACTCAAAAGGCTTTTTACTACAAACCTCATTCACCCAATCACACGCATTCATAGAATGACTTATTTTTTCCTGCAGCACAGAGTGTATACATAACATGGCATGTGCATGCACAGCTGCATTTGATGTCCTTGCAATACTGGTCTATTGAACAAATATGAACAGAAATGGTTATTAAATATCCTGAACATGAGTGTGAAATGTAAAATTGAATCTGCCTTTAGTTTGTGTTTTGTATAGACACTTGGTTCTTCCATAAGGTATGCTACTGTAGAGCTGCCACTATTTTTAGCACTATTTTAGCATGTCTTCAGCATTTCTAACTATTAAAAGTGTTTGTAGGATGTGCAGTTGTTGGTATCAGCTAACCTATCCAGTGATTTTTGTAGCTCCACTCCGGGGCCTGCCTGAACTCTGCAATCAAGTGCCTTAGGTAGGATCTTAACTTCTATATGCTACCATGACCCAATTGGATTCAGCTGTAAGTATACACCAATTTTAAACATTTCTTTTATTTAAAAATTCTCAAAAGGGTTATTTCAAAAATTTAGATTAGTGACCAAACAAATGGGTTATATGCAAACTTTCACTCAGGATTTAGGCTCATCATAGCACAGAAACAGCACTGGTGAAGGCTACTAACGATAGTGAACTCATCTCTGTACTTATCTTGCTTTACTACTGCTATCACATTTTACATTGGAGACTGGAGTACACTGTTGGGATTAAATGAAATGTGCTACATTGCTTTATAACGTATTTATCTCATTCAATTTAATCTATGTAAACATGCAGGGTTCCTCCACAAAAATTAGACAAGGCGTTCCATAGGGTTCTTTGATGGGACAGATCATTTTACATTACATGAGTTTCCCTTAGGCAATATTATAAAATACTGCATACATTTCCACTTCTATGCAGATGATACTCAGTTATATTTATCTACAAAGCCAGATGACACAAATCAAGTTCTTAAACTACAGGTGTGTCTTAAAGATATAAAGGTCTGGATACCTGTCCTCTAGTGTATATTCCATTTTCTTTTATCAGCACAAAGTCAAAAATATCTTCTCTCACTATCAGGCTGAAAAACTAGATCCTGCATTTGTTTCTTCTAGGCTAGACAAACTGTAGTTTCGTGTTAACAGCTGATTTAAAATGCCACAGTGAGAGTACTGACAGGGACTACGAAGAAAGAGCATATTTCTCATATATTAGCGACTCTTCACTGATACTTGTGATTTCTAGAGTTTCTTAAAGTAGAATGGGAGTCAGAGTTTGTATTCAACCTCTGCATATGCTCAACCAGTTATTCTTTTCTCTTGAAATTCTGTAACTGCAATAAGAGTCACACTGTACTGTTTGTTTTCTTTATCTGGCTCATATATCTATCACTAAACAATATGTAACTACTGTACAAATACAAATGCAATCATTTACTCGTGTACTGCAGGGGCATTTTTATTAGGTATAAGTCAGTATATTGTTTGCTCTTTTTATATGATTTGCTTAGAGCATACCTCAAAAATTGATCTCCTTTACTAAAATTGCATTCTTGAGAACTACGCACTCAAACAGCCAAGATTATTAGAGCTAAAAAAAGAAGCACATTTTGAAAACAATCTTTTCTGTTTCTGTAAAGTTATTTGGTCATTTTTCAACTTTTCCCTCTGTTCTCTCTGCATTTATGCAAACAGACATGTCCACAGTTGGACATTTTGTTGACAGGAAATTCCAGTGTTCTAAGAAGCCGCCCTTGTTTGGCTTAGCTTAGCCGCTTCTCCATTATGTAGCCTATCACTTATTCATGCCACCATATTTTATTAATAAACACACAAATACATACCTATATGCAGACTCATGTGAGGAGAGATTGCATGTGTGTGTTATATACAGCGTGTCGACATGAAATTCAGGATTACGGGATCCCAGCAGAACATATGCATAGGTCTGTGTTGAGTGCATGAGTTACAAACACACATCACCTGAAGTGTATATTGCCAGACTTTGCAAGTATATCTGCAAAAATCTGATATTTTTGATTATGTGCTGAAATGATGAATATGATGCGATCTGCTGGGTCATACAGGTACAGTAAAAAATATAACAGAATTTCTAAAGTGTCTTGTGTTTTGTTTAAAAATATGTCCTTAACTTTACACCAGGGAGGAAGTTTACATCGTTTAAAGATTCAAAAATGTTTTCATATCTCAAAATCCTAAAGTAGCAAATGCCATTTTAGTTTACATTAATGAGTCCTATAGCGTTGGATATTCTTAAAAAGTCCAAGAAAGTGTTTTCCAAATGGATTAAAATCTGCTTCTGACACTTCCTTCAGAAGTGGCCTTCCTGAGCTCACTTAAAGGACTCAGTCTTTGATGGTTAATCGAAGGAATCAGACAAATGAAGTAATTCCACAAACCTATAAGTGGTGCACAAAAGTATTTATGTGAAGAAGTAAAGAAATCTTGAGCGTAATCTTCGTATCCATCTGCTTTTACAAGTCGTCACACCTCAGTTGGTTTCAAACACAGATTCCAGTGTCAAAAGGGTGTGAAGAGAGAAGATTTCAGGTGCTGTCAGACAATTCAATATACACAGAAGCACTAAGGCTTCTTTTAACAGTGAAAAGCTAGAAGCTTATAATGTTTTCTCACTCGTTCAGCGCTGATGCATCAAAGAATACACTGAGAAAGAGGGTTGTCTTGAAATAAAGAACCATGAGATCATAACCATTCATAGACTGAACGTGGATTACAACAATTTCAAGTTCACTTATTGCTCGGATTCACATGAACTACAGGTTTTTGTGCTATAATTAAAACATGACATGTATAACATATCATCAGCATGTTAATAATGTAGTCCCCTGATGTGTCACCGTTATACAAAGTACAATAACCTTAGCCCACGTCTGGTATCTTTACCCCAAATTTCAAACCGCTAAAGTATCATGCGAGTAGAGTCGCTAGTATCAGCTGGAGTGACAGTTTGGAGAAAATGGCCTGCGTGCAGTTTGAATGACGGGTCACGGATCACGGCGAGTTCACTGCTCAAGTCAGCAGAGCGACAGACGCTGCTGCGACAACAAGTATTTCTCTGCGTGCTGCTGCCGCCGCCAACGGTGGTGAAGCAGATTGGGTGAAGTGGATCGCCTTTAGCCACGAGTCCATTTTTGACTCTGTGCACAAAGTGTTTCCCCGCTCCTCTTGTTGTCCGACCAACCCAAAACAGACACAGGAGCAGGGCTTTAAAAAGCGCTTCCCACCACTCTAACCATCTTCCTCTTTCTCGCCCTAATTCTCTCACTCACTATGCTCTCCCTCGCCCTCTTTTTCTGTGAACCCTCACAGCCCTGTGTGTGTGTGTGTGTGTGTGTGTGTGTGTCTCCCCAGAGCGAGCTGTTAAGTGCAGTCTCCCAAAAACTCCACAAAAGCCCATTTGCAGTCCACACAACATATACACAAGCGCAGAGTGACACTGACACACACAGACACATATATACACACAGTTACATTCGCACACTGAATATCTCACACATGTAGACACACACACACACACACTCTCTAACATGCACACTTTTCACACTTCCCTCTGGGCAAACAAGGCAGAGTGGCAGAAACGAGGCTGGGATAAATGATACAATGATATCCAGGCCTGACTTGTCAGTAGAGTTGAGAGAGAGGATGAGGAGGATGAAGAGGAGGAGGGGCAGGCAGTGGTAGCTCTGAATACAGGAATTATTCTTCAGCGTCTCACCGCGTCGCTACACATTACGCTCAAACTTTGGCCTGGCAATGTGGAGAGGGAGGGAGAGAGAGAGGGAAGGAGAGGAGAATGAGAGGTGGGTGAAGTGCTGAGGGGCAGCTATAATGACCACACTCTGCTTTCACACTCTCCGTCTCTTCTCTCAGCACCGTACTCTCTGGCCTTAGCTAGCCTCACATTCCCTTTTCTGTTCTTTCACTTGGTCCCTGACATCTTTTTTCCCCCCTCTCTTCCTCTCTGCGTTTGTTCTTTCTGTCTGTCACGGCAGGGCTGAGTAGCTTTCAGGGAGAGAGTGCACTCATTTGCTCTCTCTCTCTCTCTCTCCTGCTTTCTTCTCTCTCTTTGGTTAAAGCGAGGGGACAACTTGGCCCTCTGGGCATGTCACAAAATCATTAACTAATAGTTTTGAGTTAGTCAAGTATCCAAATGGTGCGTGTGGTCCGTTGCGTATGTACTTCATTCTCCACATTAGGCTATTGAGACTGCATTCACAGCTATGTTATGCACCACAGACGTAAGCTGCCTTTAGATCGAAGCGCCCAGAAAGCCAGTAACTAAACACTGGCCATGTTTCAGTCAACTGAAATTTTAGACAGAGAAAGACTTTACTAGGTGGTTAGGGTAACATTTTGAGTAGGGATGTCTGATTCATTATTTATTCAACCAGCCCTCTGGACAGATTGAGAAAGACTTCAAGTTCATGACAAATCACACTGGCATGTTGAAAACCTAAACTATTATGTTCAACTCGTTTGAGGAAACCAAAAGCAGACACGTTCAGCCCTCCGATGCCTTTTCCTGTACTTCTGCTGACCAGTGCTTCTCACTGATGTCCCATACAATTATGTCTACCGGTTGTTGTCAGACCACAGCCAGTCAGTGAGCTTATGACGGAGCTGAAGCCGAGTTCATGTAAACCCTCTGTGAAAGTAAGTATGTGCGGATCTGGAAGAAATCAGTAATTATGACACTTCAAAACATGCACCAGATCCATCCTCCTATACCTTTGGATAACTGATTAAAGGAAAAACATGGGAGATTTCAGACTGAGGTGTTAGGCAGCACTCTCAATCACTGGCAACAAAATGACCAAAGAAGCAATGTAAGATTTACTTTCATGTGATACACTGAAAATGCAGGAAAGAGCTGTGCTCTTTAGAGTTGCTATTTCGAGCATTTTTACATCCATATTCATGGGTCTTCAGCTGTGACTGATAATATGGGTAAAATCTTTCTCCTAAAGTTACAATCATTTAATTTAAAAATGAATTGGTAGAATTTTTATGGTGGTATATTATTTAAACACAGGGTCACAGATATGACTTAGTCCTTAGAAATTTGTAATGCCAAAAATAGCCACGCCACAAGTACGATTCTCCTCTTTAAAAATGATACAAATAAATTTAGCTTTTACTGGAATAATTATGGAAGAAACCTTTGTTCTCTGCACTCTCAAAAGTAGAGTATAGCAAACACGTGCCTGAGGTAATAAAAAATAAAAAGGTGTTTCCTTTCAATGAGTTGAAAAACGAGTTTGGGTTTAGCGATCATGCCATATGATTGTTTAAGGACGTCTCTTCACTTCCTAAACGGCACATCTGTATGACTGCTTTCAAGATTCTAATCAGCCCATGTGAAAACCATGCGTGACAGGACAGTTCCACACAAAGTTTTAATAACTGGCCAAACAGCAGAACGGCATGTCAAAGTGAACAGCACAAAAATCCAGAGAAACAAGTTGTTCTGGTTAAGCTGTCTCCATTTCACCTGCAGGAGTCACTTCCAAACTGTGGCTAACAGCGATACAGCTAATTCTCATAGTCTGACATCTAGTTTTTAATAGAAAAGGCATTAAAAATTTAAAGATGCTAAAATGGACTTCTTTTTTGATCACTGTAAGATAACCTGATGACTTGTTGTGGTTTGTTACTATCAGAAAGTGCCACAAAAACCTTAATCCACCCGGGAAGGCTGGTTTTAAAATATCCATTTTGCAATTTTGTTATTTTAATTTGAGGTGTAGTTGTGCTATATTACTGCCTAGCTGATGGGAGCCAAAAACACTATTTAACCGCAAACCAAAAATTGCTTAGTCCTGACTTGCCTTGATAGCACAGTCATATCAAAGAGAAAGTACACCCTCATTCATTTTTAAGGTTTTAAATGTTGGAAATAATTTTAAAAAAAAAACTTCTGCCCCTTATTAAGTCTTACAGTTCATTCCACTCCTCTTCTCTTCCTCTTATCCTTATCAGGGTCGCGGGGGGGCTGGAGTCTATCCCAGCTACTATAGGGCGAGAGGCGGGGTACACCTTGGACAGGTCGCCAGCCTGATGCAGGGCTAACACAGACAGACACACAACTATTTGTACTCACACCTATGGGCAATTTAAAATGACCAATTAACCTAACCGCACAAACACAAACATGTGGAGAACATGCAAACTCCAGAAAGGCTCCGGCCAGGTGGTGGAGTCGAACTCCAGACCTTCTTCCTCTGAGAAATCAGAGCTAACGACCAACAACCACCGATTAAAAAAACACAACATATTATGCCTGTCATTATTTATATAGCAAATACTAAACCTAAATGCACTATGTGAAAAAAAGAAATGGACTCTGGTGTACTGATTTTCAAACAGAGTTGATAAAATTGATCACCAACAAATGTGCTGACCTCTGTAAAAGCAAAGGTTTTTGCAGTTTGGAGATCAAGAGCATTCCACTGGGTGTTAACACACTGCCAAGGAGTGAAGACATCACCAATGATCTTACAGAGGCAACTGTTGTTTCCAATAAATCTATGAAGGATTATGAGGATTTTTTTATTTAAAAAAAAAAAAAAAAAAAAAAAATTTTTTTGGGGGGGGA
>VUQG01018860.1:10161-25553 GCA_015106755.1 Etia nguti
TTTTTAGAGGGGGTTTTTTTTTTTTTTGTTTGTTTTTTTTTTTTTTTTTTTTTTTTTTTTTTTTGGTGCTGGGTATATTCGTAGCTCCTCTCTGGTATAAAGAGGACACTTGGCTAGATAATCTTATTCTCTTGCTAATGGCGACCAGAGAAGTCAATATTACTCTAAGCATTGATGCAATATTGACTCGGAGCGGTCCCAGCTGCACATTAGCACCTCGGACCTTTTTGTTTCTTTAGTGTGCACTAATAGTGTTTCAGCTTTTGAACTGCAGGGATTGGCTGCGCTGTAAAGATAGCAGCCACAAGGCCTGCTTTTAAGTTGTTGTTTAAAAAAGGGGGGGATAGTTTGACTTTTTGGAAAACATGCTAATTTGCCCTCCTGAGTTAAATGAGAAGAGAAATGTGCATTAACATAAACACAGGAAACAGAGGAAATAAATAGTCTGCTTCTACATTATATCTTTATGTAGCTGTGAGTTTGCCAGACGACAGATAAGGAGTCACTGACCATGCCAAGAAATAGACAAGCTGTTAATAATGATATTTTAGGTTGTTTTAAGGCTTATTTTCTTTTGTTTTTTAAGGAGCATAAGGTGAGCTGTTACCCGTGTTGTTTGGCGGTACCTTCGTATTTAAGAGTGCCATCGATCATCTCATCCAACAGGAAAAAAGCGAGTGTATCTCAGAATGTGTTTATTTAAATTGCTGCCTTTAAAAGCAACGACAACTGTAAAGCAATCCCTGCAACATCAGTCTTTACAAGTGGAGAAAACTTTTCTTTTTTTCCCTAAATGAATAATAGTCTGTGCCTCATTGAAGAGTTAGTGTTTTCTTTGTGACTTTGATTCACAGCTTAGTTGTTGTTGTTGTTGTTGTAATAGTAGCAGCCTGGCTGATTTACTGCTCTTGAGTCGTGCCAAGTGCTGCGTGTGTGTATATGTACATAGAGCTGTGCTCAGAGCTGGCCCCGTGAGCCATAAAAAGAGAAAAGCAGGGTCTGTTTGCCTCTCGGTGCTGCTTGCATGATCACTCAGAGACGAGGCTATCTGTCAGGGCTCAGGAAGACTGTCTGATGGCACACAGCGAGCCGGCTCCTTTTACCCACCGATCCTAATGAGTGAGCTCATCAGTAGAGGCAACCTTATGTCTCACTGTGCTACATGATGATAAGACAATGATGGATTGTTAGGTGGAGACTGGTGGAGGTGTTGTTTTTAATCTGAGGAGCAGTTAAATGATGAGTTGGTTATCAGAAATCATCTGCTTCCCTTTTTTTTTTTAATCCTTTTTTTTTTATTGAGACATGCAGTTTTCTGTAACTGAAATATAAATGGAATACGACCATTCATGCCGCCTCTTTATTATATTATATCGCATAACACAGAGAAAAGCAGCAAATACTCAGAATCAGATTATTTTACTTAGGAATGTTTGGCATTTTTGCTAAGTGGCTTTTAAAATCAGCAGCAGCTCTCACGTGGTATTACTTAACTCGTGTAATGAAGGTAAAACGGTGTAAATGGTGTAATATATGAATGCTCGCTGTGCCGTTCTGTAGCGAAGTCCATTGAGCAAAGTCTCCCTTCCTCCCACAGTCAAGAGGAGGAGTTGTCCTCATCCTCCAGTGAAGAGGAGGAGAGCGATCAGCGGCAGAATGAAGACCTGTTCGGCAAGGTGGTCTGCGTGGAAGGGGTTCCCACTGGGGACAAAAAGAAGACTACGTGGTATCCTGCTCTGGTGAGCTGATAAGCTTTCCTTCCTTCGCTGCTCTCTGCAGCATCGCTGTGGAGGAACGGGGGCTGCTGCTGCTGCCGGGCTTCCAGTGAAGTCACGGCATTATGCCGTTTCATCAAAACGCCTGCTTATGTAACCTCAGCGCTCAGCAGGATTATGTTATTGTGCTAGAATTTGCCTTCCATCAGATGCTGTAATATGCATGTAATAACATTTCATAGCCAGACAGACTTCATGTTCCGCCTTGAAGAACGAAAAAGAGCTTGAGTCTTATTTTCCAGAAGAAAAAAAAGCGACTTTTTTTTTCCTGATGTGTGCAAAATGTCAGACAGACATCAGTTTGATGTCTTCAGTCTTTGCCTATCCATTTCCATCCACCCAGCCGTAACTCTGTCACCGTTAGCGCACAATGAAATAGTGACAGGCCTTGTTTGTTTGTGTAAGTGTTACAAGTAGAACTGGGAGAATAGGAGAGGGTGGGGAAAGCTGTCCCTTTTACTGTGTAGTCAGCAGGGGCCCCGCCTCCAGGATTTGTTGTTCTTGGCTTGCTACTGACTGAGCTCCATGCTGCCTCCTTGTGACAGTTGAGAGAAGTGCACTGCACAGTAGCCTGTCATTGTTTACACTGCGACCGTATGGCAGAGGGGTGGAGTAGGTACACCGGCAGCTGTCTCGTGCAACAGATGATGCGCGGCTGTGACAGACAGGGGCTCTTTTGAGTGGCCTTGTTATGTAAAAGTTCTAACACGAGCGTGCACGTGTGAGCGTACGTGACAGAGTTCGAAATCACACAGCAGGCGTGAGTTATGGACCCTGAGGTAAAAGCATCCAACCCCGTGAGCCCGAGTGTGCGCAGGCCTGCTGGAAATGCGCTGCCTCCTCTGGGTTAGACCCCAGCAGGAGTAGCAGCTCTCACTTTAGTCCTCCTCCTCCTCCTCAGCTCCAGCTGCTAATGATGCTGGCGGGTGCCCACCCCTCTTCATCTCTCACTCTTCATCTCTCCTGCTAGTTTGATTTTGTATCATAGGCAGCACATTTTGTAATCAATCAGTGTGGCCTTTTGCTGAAACCACTTTAGTCATTAAGTCATTCTCTGATACACCCCCACCCCTCCCCTGTCCTTCTTCTCTTTATTGCCTCAGCACCGCCTCATGTGACCTTTTTCTGACTTTCTCTTGTTTCTGTGCATCAAGGTCATCTCCCCCGACTGCCACGAAGACATGACCGTGAAGAAGGACAACATCTTTGTGCGCTCGTTCAAGGATGGAAAATTGTGAGTCATTAATAATTCGCCCAAAGCAACATTTACATTCTGTTGTGTTAAGCTGCTTCTGCACTAATCATTATTAGTAGCTTATCCGGCATAATTTATGATGCAATCAATGAAAAGTGAGACAGAGGGCGGCTCGCAAAAACTTGGAACGCTTGTTGGCCACAAAACTAAGAGGTAGTAAAGCTGTGGCATGCGGATGCTTTGCACTGGCCCTTGATCGTTTATGTAAGTTGTTCTTGATTAATTTTTGTTTGTAAGTCAATTTGCACACTAACCATTTAATACTAATGTAAAGTACCGCCATTGTGGCTCTGTCAGATAACATTTGTATTTCTTGACTAATTAATTGTGCGTGTTTTTAGTGAATAAATTCAAATCTCCGTTGATTAGAGGAATATAGGCTCATATAGGCCTCAAGCGCAGAGCCTTCCTCAGCAGCATCGCCTATTGTTATTTTATTTGTCCTGAGGCTGTGAGTTACTGGTGAGGAGAGGTAGCGTAGCTTCCCTGCAGCCTGCCCTCGGCGTGGAACCACACAGCCAGATTGTTTTGTCTGTGGTAAAGAAAGAAATAAGTCCTGTCAAGAGTGTGCGCTCAGCTGGCGTTTGTGTTACTGCAGCCTTTCTTCATGTGGGTAGAAACATAGCCCACACTCAGCATAAATTAATCTGGTGCTTGTTCGCCCGCTCCAAAGACTACTTTCCTGTCTGTTTGAATTCCCGCAATGACTAAATACACTTGCTTCAAAAGGAATCCTGAGCGAGTCGCCGGCGTGACCTCCTTAATCTGCGGCTGAAGACAAATTTGCAGCACAGGAAGTCTTATCACTCGGTTAAGGGTAGAGCTGATGAAAGGGATAAGATAAAGAATGATAAATCGGAGACGAGCTGGAAGTTGTACGCCTGTGAATTATTTCCTCTCTGACCGAGGGCACCCTGTGAAAAATCTGTGTGGAGGTTTTTTTTTGTTTGTTTGTTTGCTTGCAAGTGGAATTGCATTGGAGTACTTTTTCTTTCTGCTCTGCAGCTATTTGATTTAAGTCGCTGAAAGCGCTACTGTGCATCCAGGTGAGATTGCAAGAAACAGCAAATGAAAGGAGGAGGAAAATCTATATGATTGTAATGAGATTTTTCAGTTTGTTTCCCACTCCAATCGGTTTGCTCTCATATGCATGGAGCAAAAATTCCAACATGTGTGTCATTATTGTTACGCATGGCATTTAGAGTGTAGTAGCGAGACATTAGAAAACACATTTTAAGCACATTTGATTGCTGAGTGTGCATCCTCTCTGTCGCTGCAGTGCTGTGTGATTTCCTTTAGCCCTTTTTGTGCTTTTACTGCTTTCAAGTGCCTTTCCATTCTTCTGCACACACTTGTCACTGTTTATTATTCTACTTTTTATCTTTTCTGGCGACCTCTTCTCAGCTATTATCAGACTGGTGTGGTTTGTTTTTTGAACAAGGGGTTTACATCCATAGGCCACATGACCTCTCCCGCACAGCACCCGGGGTCAGTGTGTTCGCTTTACTCAGGAGAGTTGCGTATTGTTACTAATAACCATTGAACATGGCTTTCAAAAAAAAAACACAATGACTTGGAAAACATATTTTGAGGGAAAGGAAGGTCAGATCCAGGGGTGAGGCGGGAGTTGTCAGGAAGTGGTTTTACTGTTTCCACTGTTACTACAGCAACCAGATCTGACAAGTCTTTTTTGATTCCACTTTTTTTCCCCTCGTTTAGCCAGCTTTTTAACCCACAACAGAAAAAGACAGCGTAATGAGCGTGAGTGGGTTTTTAACCTCAGCTAAACAAACCTGCACGTGGCTGCTCTGAGTTACAGACAGGTGTCATTGTCAGTGCAGTGTTTATAGTGATTATCTAAGGAAATGCCAGGAAACCGAGCTCTTTTTCTCAGTGTGAGGTCGTTTAGCTTTTTATACACTTGTTTCTTTAAAATTTCACCCCATGACAAATCTAGTCATTGGATCTGCTCAGCTGCCTACAGATACCACAGCAAATGGCCTCACATTGCTCACCAGCCAAACCTCTGACTGCTTTCAGCTTACAAGCTCCACTAATCCATCTGTCTGCCAAATCGCCAGCAGCTGACTGTGCCCAGCTGCTTTAGGGATGCTGTAAGAAAGTAGTCGGTGACCGCTTGGGTTTTCGGAGGCTTTGATTGGCACACGGCTGCAAGGTTGTTTTAATTAATAAGACTATATGGTAGAGCTCGGAGCTGCTTTGGACTTTGTTGTTTTAGGAAATTTTTTTTTTTTTTTTTGCAGCATTTCTACTTCCCACTTTCTGTGACTCTTTCTAATCAGAGTTTCTGTATTTTTATTTATTTTTTGCAGTTACATGGTGCTACAGAAGGACGTCCGCGAGTTCGACAGCAACTGCCCTCCGAAAGCTGACGCGAGCCTCAAACCCGGTGAGTTTGAAGTCGGTGCTACAGAAGTGGTGCGCAGCAGAGCATACCTTTCATAAGCCGTCTGCGGGCCGCTCTGTACGCTGACACACTTGGCAGAAAACACTCGCAGAGTGGAAGACCAGAGAAGTTTTGCTTTAGTTCTGGAGAGAACGCAGCGGTGGAGAGCTCCTGTCACTCTGCAGTCTATTTTTAAAGTCCTCACTAGACTTTTATAAAAAGTGCCACATTATTTTTCATTTTATTTTAATTTTTTTCCACCGCTGAGCTCGTACTCTCATAATTGCACTTAGCAAACAGCTTTGTATTATCCCCGTCTTGATATTCACAGGTGGTTGACTCACAACTGTGATATTTTCCGCATTACAAAAGCGTAAAACAAGCATCTGCCGAGGTGGTTAGATACTGCTTAAACCCACCTGTGACACTGTGGCTGGATGCCTCAGCTGCTGTGCGTCACTGCAAACACTGACAAGTTTTCACACTTCCACAGTTCCTGGTCTTTTTTAATACTGTAACTTTAATATAAGCGTATTATTGTTATTGTTAGATATAGTGTAGAACACATTTTTAAAGGTATAAGTGTGTTTTTTGAGCATGCAGTGATGCACAGCTCCAAGCAGCGTTTACGAGGTTAGATTAATACGCTCCTTCTGCGTGTTTGACAGCGCTGGACGCAGCCCTGGAGTTCCAGAGGCAGCTGGTCGTGCCCAGCATCTGGAAGACAGAAGTGAAAGAGGAAAGTTCCAGCAGCGAAGAGGATGATGACGACGAAGAGGAGGAGCAGGAGGAGGATGCGAGTGGTGAAGAGGAGGAGGTAGAGGCAGCAGAGCGCACTTATCCTCTTATCCTATAACCTCCCAGATTAAAAAATTATTTTTTTAAAAATAAGCACACACACACACACAAAATGATGCCAAACTGTCTTGTTTCCTGTCTGCAGGAGGAGGTGGAGCCGTTCCCGGAGGAGAGGGAGAACTTTCTGCAGCAACTCTACAAGTTCATGGAAGACAGAGGTGAGAGCAGGACAGGGACGAGTGTGATGTTTGAGGTTTCTTTTCATTTGTGAGACGAGTTGTGAATGTAGTCTTTTTTTGGTATTTAAAAAAAAAAATCATAATTTTCTCCAGCAGACAAACATGCTGTGCTGCCTTCCTTACCACATCCACCTGTGCCTTCTGTTTCTCCTCTTTAGGAACTCCCATTAACAAGCGGCCGGTTCTGGGCTACAGGAACCTCAACCTGTTCAAGCTCTACAGGCTGGTGCACAAACTGGGAGGTTTTGACAATGTGAGTGCTACTACCCGCCCCCGTGAGCAGTTTGATTTCAGTTGCTCTCGTTTCGTTTGGTGTCTACTCTCTCTGAATTTTCTCTTTGTCTGTCTCCCTCGTTGAGCAGATTGAGAGCGGCTCCGTCTGGAAGCAAGTCTATCAGGATTTGGGAATCCCCGTGCTCAACTCAGCTGCTGGCTACAACGTCAAATGTGCTTACCGCAAGTACGTACAGACGCTGCCTCCGCAGCTCGAAAGCTTTCAAAATGCAAAATCCTCCAATCGACTTACTTTTCATCTTTGTGTGATTAACTCAGAGCGGCACAGGTGTGTCGGCGTGCGCACGCTTCCGAGCAGTAAGATTAAACTTTGGAAAATCTTATTGGACTTGTTGAAATGTCTCATCACGCAGGTACTTGTATGGATTTGAGGAATACTGCACCTCCACTGCCATCACATTCAAAATGGACCTCCCTTTGAAGCAGGGGACCAAGGGGGAGGTGAAACCTGAGGGGGAGGCAGAGAAAACGGCTCCCACGTCATCAGTCCCTGAAGAGCAGAAAGCCCAAGTGGACGGAGAACCTTGCAGCACACAGCCCGTCATCTGCAAGGTGCATTATCCCGAGTGCTGTCTGTTATTGTAGATGAATTTCTGCACACCTTCCATGTTTCTCATAATAAAGCGTCCTTCTCTCACAGGACGAGAAATCTGATTCGACCCCGAGTAAAACGGAATCCGAGACATCAAAAACCGAGGGGAAAGAGGGTGGAAACGATGGCGATGACGAAGAAGAGGAGGGTCCACACAAAGCCGACGCTGACGAGGGCTCGTCGACGGCTCGCCTCGGAGCCGACGACGTGAAGGAGGAGCACGATGAGGAGCAGGAGAGCAAGGACAACTCTGGGTAGGTTCACTGAAGGGATGCTCCCTCCTCGACAGTTGCTATGATCAGGGCACAAACATGAGCTCCCGCATGGTAAAACTATTCCATGTGAAAGCAAAATAAGAATGCAAAAGGACTCGAGGTATTTGCTTTCCTCGGTGGCAGCACGATGCTAGAACACCATTAGCAGATGAGGAGCAGTGATCCTTCTGACCTTAAAAGTACTAATACGCCGTATACTCTTACCTGCTAACCAGAGAGAGGAGCGCTCTCCTCTCTCTCTCCTCTAACTAAGCTCTTATCCACTGCCCTTTGTGCTATTATTATTCCTTGTTGCTTAGTCGACATCGGCTGGCAGAGACATCTTAGAGCACCAAAGCCTGACTGCTACCTTTCACCTGGCATGTCATGCTGTGCTTTCTCTCTCCCTCTCTGTCTCTCGCTGTCTCTCGCTCGCTGGGATTGTTTGACCATGCCGAGCCTCTCTCACTCAGTGCACAACATGGCTGTGCTCTTCTTGATTCCTGCCCTTTCCTGATCTCTCTCTCTCTGCCGCCCTCTTCCTGTCTTTTCTCTCATCTTTTTGGCTTTCAGTGTTCAGCTTTATTTAAATGTTCCATGTGTGTGAATGTTGTCACAGATGCATTAACCCTCCAGTTGTAAGATATGTATATATCTTTATATATACAGTGCTTCAGATGCTTTTAGAGGAAAACTCTGAGTGTTGGTAAATGGATTGTTGTACAGTTTGGCCTCGGCAGTTGCATTTTCCCTGTTGCTTCCTGTGATTAGCGCCGTCTGTCCAGCTCAGACCTGTTTGTTCAACCTCCACAGTGACAGATGTACAGTTGTGTTGTGTGGACTGCTGAAAGCTAGAAAAAAGGTTCTTGGTTTACTGCAGTCTCTGTGTCTGACTGAAGGACTGCAAAATTCCTGCACGTTATGAGGAGGTTATCTGTAGTTTATACCAACCGTGGCCACAGGTGCCTGCTGATAGAAGACCACTTGTGACCTCTATGACAGTCAGAAGTCTCCTTGATCCTTCGGCTTTGTCGGGATCAGCGTCTTTGCAGATTACGAGGGGAGCGCGAGAGTTTACAGATCCACTCAATGGACAACCCACAGACTGATCTGATCTGAGCTTTTCTGATCATATCAAACCTGTTTGATGTTTACAGGCTGTAATCTGGATCAGACCGGTGTTGTGTGAGGGTCACATTTTCATTCCAGCATCAGCAGAGACGGCGTGTAGCCACTGAAAACTAGCTTACTGTGAGCTTAAATGAGAAGGTGATGCAGTAGTAGGAGACATCAGTGAGTTATTGTTGAGTTCTTGCCTGCTTATCTTTATGATGAAGCCTTCTCAACGGCTTTGCTGAAAAGTTTACTTGGACTGTTGACCTTTTGGTTTTTATTCATAATGATGAGCACTGCAGTTGAATTGTGCTCATTTTGAGCAAGCTGAGTCTTAATCCAGGCGATATGTTTGGATAAAAATGCTCATCACAAGTTGCTAGAGATTTTCATTGTGTCAACAGGGTCCACAGAACAAAATTATTGAATTTATTATATGTGACACCATGAAAATCAGCACATTTTAGAACCCAGGACCAGTAACTATCATTTTTAAGAATATTAATTCCATGGCTACAGAAGATTTTCTTTCAGTTCTCTATTTGTTGCAGTGCACTTGTTTTGTGTTTTTTATTTATTTTTCAATCGGGGTGGAAAAGTTTTTAAAAATCAGTCGGCTTCTGGAAATTAGCCTGTCGGCACACTCTGAGGAGCTAACTTTGGGAGGGACTGTGAGGCGTGCTGTGGTGTAGATGTTGTGTGTCGCAGCGGGCCGAGTAGGACCTCGCAGCCGTGCTTCCTCTCGGTGCTGTAGCCTCGCTTTAAGTTGCTGCGCTGCCTGTCCCGTTGCGCTTTGCCGTGCTTACCCTGCCCCACGAGGCCCCCTGGCGCCTAAAACACTTACTGACACCCCTGCACCACCCCTATATCTCCTGATTGTTTCCCTCCAGCTCCTTCTTGTGGCTGCTTTGTTTCTTTACAGCGTGCGTACGAGGGTGAATGAGAATCCCCTGTGTGTGCGCGCGTGCGTGTGTGGGGTTAGACAGCATAACAGTAGTGTGATTTCTTATCATCATAAATTTTTACTATGAAAGAATAAAGAATGATGTGTTTTGTTTTGTTTTTTTGCTGAAACACTTCATGTACTGTTCTTTGACTGGCTTTTCTATTAATGATGCAGCTGGACTAGAGCTAAGGCAGCTTATGTTTCTGTGCAGGTGAAGGTGTAGTGTTGTAATGGGACAGGGAAAGGCAAGGGTGGAGCAAATACACTAGAAAACAGGCTTGTTATAGCAGCAGGCAGCGAGTTGGGGGTGGATGGGTGAGGGTGGTGGTTTTTGTGGTGTTATAGCCTAGGGCCAGGAAGTGCTGAACTGTTTTTCTTGCAGGGATGACAGCAGTCAGGAGGGGGAGGAAGGGGAGGAGTTTGAGTGTTACCCCCCGGGGATGAAGGTGCAGGTGAGGTATGGGCGAGGCCGCAATCTGAAGACGTACGAGGCCACTGTGAAAGAGGCAGACGTGGAGGGGGGAGAGGTGCTCTACCTGGTGCACTACTGTGGCTGGAACGTCAGGTAAGACAGGACCTGGGGAGAAATCACCTAAACGTCTATTTTCACCCTAATTCAAAAGAAAACAGACCAAAAAAAATAAATTTTTAAAAATCCATCTCTTAACTCATGGGATCACCGCCTACGTGGGTGTCCCCGCAGCAGTAACCGATACATGCTCTTCCTCACAATTCTGCTTCATGTGAACCAGTGCCGTGGTCAGTGCTCTGATTATGGAGAACACTGGGCCATCTAGTGGCAGAAACAGAACTGAGTATCGGGTCGATGCGGATTCACTCCTCAGCTTCCTCTCTCTCAGTTTTGACCAAAATCCCCTGTCTGTCTGTCCCCCAGCTGTCTGTCTCTCAAACAGATCTACAGACAGCCTGATTTTTTTTTAATTTTTTTTTTACCAATTTGAACTCTTTAACAATCAAACAAAAACTTCCAATCCTTCAATGTGATATTTGAATGTGAGCTAACACTGAATGGCCAACCTAAGTGCTGCTACACTCACCTCTACCTCTCAACCCTCTCCCCCCTCCCCAGCGGGTCAGGGTTAAACGCAGTGTTGAGTAGAGTGTTAGGGTACCATGACACAGAGGTTACCTAGTGCAATCGGCATTTCATCGTCTCAATGTTGTTGTGTGGTCCTCTAGCACTCTATAAAAGACAGTGGGATGTTCTCTGCATTGTGTCTGTTGTGTGTGATGTTGTGAAACTTTTCTTCCACCCCCCCCTCCCTTCCTCCTCATACGACCCACTTCCTCGGTATTGTGTGAATTCTACTGAATATGATTTGTGTGGTGGTCGGTGTTCTATCTTGTTTCTTTCTTCATCGTAAAAAGGTTGTCTTTTTTTCCACATAACACCATGGGATTTCTTCTCTTGCTGTTGAGGCTTACTGTGTCACAGCAATATGTCGGGGTCAGACAGTAGAAGCGTCTGTGTGGTGGTGGGTGGTGTGAGAGAATATTTCACAGCTCCTTTTTCAAAGTCCTAAAAGAAGAAACTCTTTCTCATCTTTGTACTTGATTTTTTTTTTTCCTTTTTTTTCTTCTTTCTTTCTTTCTTTTTTTTTTTATAGATATGATGAGTGGATCAAAGCAGACAAGATTGTGCGACCCGCCAATAAGAATGTACCAAAAATAAAGCACCGTAAAAAAATAAAGGTATGACTTTGGAGAGCTGGTGACTATTATTAAGTCTTAAAATCCCAGTTTGATGTCGTGAAGTGAAAGGCTGACTGACTTATGTTGACTTCTGCAGAACAAAACCGAGAGGGAGCAAGACAGGTTGGAGAGGCTCGATGACAGGGAGGTCCTCGGCCCTTCGTCCAACGCTAACCGCGTCCCGCGCTCCAAGTGTGGCCTGAGCCAGGACGTCTTTTCCAAGATGGACGAGGGTGAGGACAAAGGGCCTCAGCAGTCTCCAGTCAAGTCTATTGAAATTACTTCTATCCTCAATGGCCTGCAAGGTAGCAACACTCATTAGCCTGTAGCGGTCATGCACACTTGCAGCAGATTAGGACCGCGCCACTCTGATGTGTGTTGTTTTGTCTGTTTAACGACCTAACATAGCTTTGTTCTGTTTGCCTCAGCCTCCGAGGTGTCCACGGATGAAAGCGAGCATGAAGCTGAGGAGGGCGAGCATAACGAAGAGGATCAGCCAGGGGGGCGTCTCAGAAAAGGCCAACCAGAGCCACCGCAAATACCAGAGCACTGGGAGGGCGCAGCCCCGTCCGAAGGGTCCAAACCCTGTCCTGTCACGGGAAAGACCCAGGACACCGTCAGTGTGGAGACCCCAGACGCCGGAAAGCGCAGAAGCCAACCGGAGTTGGAGGGAGAGGCGAGCACGAGGAAGAGGAAAGCTGACAGCGCAGCAGAGAGGACTGCAAAAGGTCAATCCAAAGCTAAGACCAGGAACACCAGGAGTGCTGACTGGCTACCTGCGGGCTCTCCTAGGAGAGTGGAGGAGAGAGCAGCCGCTCCTGGAGAGGAGAGGGGGGCCTCGTCTAGCAGCAGTTCGGATGATGAGGGCGCAGCTGTGGCCGAGGTCCAGCCCGAGGAAAGTGAGCGAAGCCGCCCGAAAACCAAGGGGTCACCGACCAAGAAGTACAACGGAATGAAGGAGAAAAGCAAAACCAGCAGACAAGCGGGCTTCTGGGAGATTCCCGAAAAGAGAGCCAAGGTTTCTGGGAATGCAGAGGAAAAGCCCGCCGTTCGCCCTAAAGGACAAAAAGACGTGTGGTCCAGCATCCAGGCCCAGTGGCCAAAGAAGACTCTCAAAGAGCTATTCTCTGACTCCGACACGGAGGCCGCAAACTCTCCTCCCCCACCGGTGTCCTCGTGTATGGAAGAGCCGAGCATCGAGCAGGACGCGAGAGCCGAGGATGACACCTCGCAGGAGCAGATGGAGACCGAGAAGCTCCGGGAGTTCCCGAGCAGCGGGAGCAACTCTGTACTCAACACGCCACCGACGACGCCAGAGTCCCCCTCGGGAGGAGGAGGCAGCGCCGTGGAAGAGTCTGGTCAAGCGCAGCCTTCCTCCCCGCCGCCATCCATACCCGCCGCCTTGCCTTCAGAGCCGGTTTCAGACGCTCTTCCCCCGGGGCCCGTACAGGAGGAGGTGACGGGCGGGCGCAGCGAGACAGACAGCAGCACAGTGGAGGTGGAGAGTCTAGGAGGAGAGCTGCAAGACGAAGGGGCAAGTTCCCCCTCGAAGGTGTTCGACGTCAGCCTCTCGTGCAACAGCAGCAGCAGCTGCAGCCTCGAGCTGAGCAACAGCAGCCAGCAGGAGAGCGAGCAGAAGTCCAAAGGTACAAGCGGCAGCAAAAATCAATTTTAACAGGTTTATTTTTCAGTGACACAACTCATTATTTTCCTTCAGGATGGAATACTGAAGAAACAGAGGCTGACTACTCATTTCACAGTCCGCCTATTCCCTCACCGTCTTCTCGCTGTTTTCTTTTGTAGCGTCTGCGAGTCAGAAGCGGCAGAAAGAATCACAGACTGGCGGCGCCTCAAAGAAACACAAGCCAAACCGCAAGAGCCTCGGTGTGCCTCCCAAAAAGAATAGGAAAACAGGTAAGAAGAGCTGTGGGTGGAACTGATGACACCCGCTAACGTTCTCATTTTCAGCGCCAGCACGGCTTTCATGAGTCTCTGTTTCATTTATTAACCCGTTTGCTGGCATCATGTAACAGATTCCAGGTAGGAGAGGAAATGAGGCGTTTCCTGTTCACTGCATTTTCTTTCTTTTTCCCTTTTTTTCTTCAGCCAACAGCAGTGACAGCGAGGACCAGTCTGTTGTTGAGGGCACTGCCAAATCAACTGCCTCTAAAAACAACCCATCGGAGCTGAAGGCTGCCACTTCGCCCAAATGTCACGGGCGATCTCCCCCTTCGAGCCATAAATACCACAAGCAGGGTGACACAGACCACGCACAGCACCGGGATAACCACGGAAGATCGCCGCGGGTGTACAAGTGGAGTTTCCAGATGTGTGAGTATCCAACCCATTTGGTTTATGTTTGTCAGCTCTTTAGTGCTTCCTGTGAACTTATCCTTTCATTTTGGGTCCTCTCAGCTGATCTGGAGAAGATGACCAGCCTGGAGAGGATCTCGTTTCTTCAGGAGAAACTTCAGGACATCAGGAATCACTACCTCTCCCTCAAGTCTGAGGTCGCCTCTATCGACAGACGACGAAAACGCATGAAGAAGAAGGAACGTGAAAGTGAGTCAGCTGTTTATCACCTGGAGTAATAACTAGCAAGCTATTTACTAAATTTGGTTCACCATTAAAACTAGAGGAGTAAAACAGGAAGTCTATCACAACTTTTTTTTTTTTTAAATCACCTTAACCAATCACTGCTTCTGCTCGGCAGGCACAGTTGCTGCTTCCTCCTCATCATCCTCCTCCTCCTCACCGTCCTCCAGCTCGCTCACAGCGGCAGTCATGCTGACGCTGGCAGACCCTCCGGTATCGTCCTCATCGTCCTCATCTCAGAACTCCGGGGTTTCAGTGGAGTGCAGGTGACAGGACGACCCAGCAAGGAGCCACACCGCACGAAGCACTTAACCAGCACCCTGGGGTCAGCGCCCCGATTCCCTTTCAACAGGATGAAAAAGTCGACCCACATACTGTAACTACGGGGCACAAAAACTAGACCAGAGACAAAAAAAAAACCCACAAAAAAAACAAAACAGAAGAAACAAGCACTATTTTTTACTGACAACTGTTTTCTCGGCAAGCTAATGGCACTTAAGTGCACTTTTATGACGATTGTGTAGGGGTGGGGCGGGTGAAATTTGTCCAAAAAAACCAAACCCAACATATATACAGATTTGTCTTTTGTGCTTTACTTAATTGAACATTTAAAAGAATTGTTTTTGCAAGCAATAATTGTTTCCATTTGATAAAGTTGTATTGCAAAGGGATGATTTCCAGTGAAGACCCTCTGTCATCTGTCCTCGTAGCCCAACATGGCGCTCGCCGTGTTATTTCTGGAAATCTGGAGGAGGAACGCTGCCACATTGGCATTAAGGGCATAGGAAAGGTAACTTTGCTATGTTTCTCTCTGTCTCATTAAAAAAAAACAAAGAAAAATAAAAAGGACCTTCATGTGGATGGGGTTGCCCTCCCCATGTACAGGCGATCGCTCCTGTACATGGTCTGAATCAAGTAGGTGGTGATCGATAAGGTTTCAGAACCATCGTATGTCCGCTGATGGCCTCAGTGGATCATAAGGAATGATACTGTAGTGCCTTTTTTTTTTTTCTTGTTGTTGATCTCTGCGGGGGCACTTTGAGAAAAGGACAGCACTTTCTTTTCCTGATCCTCTTCTCAGATCAGAGCGTTAGCTGGAACAACGTGTCCCATATAAAAGACTGCAGAACGCTGTGAGTGAGCGAGTGAGCGGGCAGTGAAGGGCTAAGTCTTGGCAGGTAACGACGGGATGTTATCAGCGTATTAGGATTATTACGGTAATTGTAAAAGCGGAGCTCCTGTGTTGGATCACCTGCAAATCTACTACTGAATACTCATCCACAGATTACTGTTGAGTTAACAGTATAAAATGTGCAATGATGGAGGTTGGCGAATGCAATGGATGCATTAAATCAGTTCATCAGCCTTTTTAAAAGCCCATCTGCTTTTTTTCATTGTTTCCATCCTCCTT
>VUQG01018860.1:47964-63401 GCA_015106755.1 Etia nguti
GTTGAACTTTACTCGCCTTGCTGTTAGGCAATGGCATTTCTGATCAGAGCGATTTTATCGTAAGGAGAGAAAGCGAGAGAGCGGAGCACGTCACACTGCCTCAGGAAGGAAGACAGAATTGAGCTGTCTGCAAAGATGTTTTCTCGATGAACAAAGCAGATACGCGCATGTGAAAATAAAAGTGGAGAAAGGAGGGAGGGGGAGGGGGTGGCTGGTGCGTTGTCCTTCAGGGCAACCCTGGGTGCAGCTAGACTTGTCAGTCGGTGTGAGAGCGTTTCCTCTTCAAGGCTGTCTGGCTCCTCCTCCCCCCTCCCTATTGTGTGGCAATGCAGGGTGGGTGAACTTTATCCCTGTTTGGTGACAGACACAGCTTTCAAGTCATTTGCATGGAGCAAGATCAGGTTACAAACTGTGCACCTACTGCACAATGAGAATCCCAGCACTTAACAGAAAAACAGGGAGATGTAATCACAACCTTTCATACGGAAAACGGCCTCTGCCCAAACCTGTAGGACGACTCCAAGCCCCCCCCCCACCTCCACGCACACACTCAAAACAAGGGTTAGCCTACATCACACACACTGAAATCACAAAGATTGCATTCACCACACCCAGCTCCACTTGCCCTTTGGACAGGCAGGCAGGTTTTTGCAAACAAATGGCGTAAGACGGCTCAGTATCAGCGGCGTGCTTGTAGTTGTTACGAATTTCCACAACACAAACATGAGGGTTAATATCACCTTTGACTTATCAGGCTCCTTCAAGGGCACCAAACTTTCCCACAGTGCTCTGCTCTGTCCCGCCTGCGTTCCTCTGGGACCTCAACTGTTGCTAAAAGAGTTTAACAGTCATTCCATGTGCTTCCCACACTCTTACTGTACCTCTTCAGCTGAGCTGGTTGTGGTGACTAAACCATCCACTATGTCTTAGTAAGGACTGACTGTATGTAAGCCAGCGTCTGCCAGGGTCTGTGTTGCAAAACTAGTTTGTCATAGACGTTTACAATGCTGGGAAATGTGATTGTAAGTTCCCAAATAAAGACCGTCAGCACTTTCGTTTCAGTTAAAATAATAATAACAATAAAGCCTATATAAGTAATATAATTAGCTGTGCAAGTAGTTTTATTTAAACAGTCAGAAAATCTATGGCGTTGAAAATAAGCTCATTCTTTACACTTTTGCTCTGATGGTTTTTCTTCATAATTACAGATTTTGTGACCCTTACTAGTTTTCCCCATTTTGCCTCAGGAAAGCCAACAATAGCCTTCTTTATTTTTTAGGGCAAAAGGGCACAAAGCAGGTCAGACAGTCAAGTCTGGACAACATCTATTTATCTGGGTTTTCCTTTGTAATAACAAATTGCCTCCATCTAAGGCAGGGGGAGCAGCAAAGACTCCACAGTGTGTAGCAGGAAGTCACAACAACTGTGATATTAATTATGTTAGCTTACAGAAAAAAGAGGAGGATTTTGGTGGAGGTGGGTTATAAAGTGGCTTGCAGTTGGCGAAACAATTGCAGGAAGCCTTAAAAGGCCTTTAATAGCGGATGCCTACTGGCAGCACATATATATATATATATATATATATATACACATACTGTTTTTGTTCTACCTTAACCTCATTTTTACTTTTCTTTCTTTTTTTTATCACTGTTGTGTATACAGATTTTTGCTCATAGTATACGGCCCTTACCAGGTATCTGTGGCACTGTAACTGTTGTTCATTTGTTGTTTATTCTAGACTGTACTACTTTTTATTCTTTATCATGGTGCTGTGACACAACAATTTATCTTTTGGGATCAATAAGGTATCTATCTATTTATCTATCTATGGTATTATCATAACATGCAATTACATTTGTGATTACAATGTTCCAGACTATAAAAACAGAACTGAAGTTGTAACACCTTCACTGTCCTTCAGTACACATTCACACGCTTGTCCTTGTCATCAGGACTCTATTTTCTATTTCAGCTCTTCACAGTGAGCCGTTTCCTGAGACAAGGCTTTGAAGTGGATGAGGGAGGTGAGACACCGTGCCCCCTGATGCCCAGCCGCTGTGGTTAAGGGGTCTTTATCACGCAGACAAGGGGGACAGCACTCGGCTCTTGCCCTTCTATCTTTCACCGCGGCAGAAGAGTGATTTTGACAACCAGCGCTCCCCAGCTGCGCAGGGGCCAGGCCTGCGAAACCACAGGCGGATAATGAATGCCACACCATCGTGACAACTTGCACTTTTATGGAAAGGGGAGGAAGGACACTTGTGCTCACAGCGTATGATGGGACGTCCTCCATAAACCAGACAATCAAAGCGAGGGCAGATAAGCATCTGTGGAATCTGTGACAGGAACCTCAGCTGATTTATGGGCACTACTGGAAAAGGTTTGTTTCCACGTGAACGTGTTTAGAAATAACCAAAGAAGAAATACAACTTTCCCAATGCAACCACGGCATCTGTAAATGATAAACCACAGTCGCATTATCCATGATCTTCCTTGCTTTCCTGAGCTGAACAAGCCACATGCTATTTATGAAGAACTTCCTCCAAAATGAGGAGACTTGAGGTTTTCCAATTAGGTCAGATTGCTATTCTTGGTTTTTCTTGACTCTCACAGTCGTGTTATTTGTATTCTGTACATCAGAGGAATTATACATCCATTTGCTTTCAAGGCAAATGTTACTAGAAAAGGAGCAGCTTTGATCTTCTTCCAATAGACACGCTGAAACAGCTTCTAAATAAAGGAGTTATAAATATGCATGTGCATACGTTCTTTTAGGGATTATTTGCCAAGGATTTACGCAACTTTAGCTGAAAGAATGAAACAAATCAGTTGTGTTTTCAAACTAATAACTGGAAAGGACAACAAGAATCTGCAAGCCTGAGCTGTGCCGTGCCAACTGCTTTCTCCGGGAACATCAGAGTCCATTTCTAGCAAATAAATGGACAGGAGCTGCAGTAATAAATAAGCCTACTTTGGAAAAGTTATATTTTGACTCATGCTCAGAGGAAGAGGTTACATAACACATGAAATACTCTTCATGCTTCTCTATTTAAAAAAAAAAGGAAAAAAAAAAAGAAGCTATGTGTCCAAATTTATACTTCCATCTAACACAGGCACATGTGCTCAGACACACTACAGAGCTCTACAGAGTGATGTCTTTGGAGTTTGCAGGGTGATCTGTCAAGAACAAACCAGGTGCACAGAAACCACTGCACATTGCTGCTGTAGGAGTGGCCGTGGGCGATGTTGTCCTTCTGGAAATTATAAATGTGTCTGTGTTGACATTTTTAACATTTTGTCTGAGTAAGCCACAGAGAGCTGAAATGACTTCGCAGATCACTTCAGTATGCTAAACATAACAACCGTGAGTCAGGTTTGAAACAGCCTTTTAAGGCCAATAAATAAGACACCACTGACATGTGCAAGGAATGTGGCTAATAGTAGCTTTTGAATTGAACCTCAGATAATGAAAACAGGCTGAAGTTGCATTGTGATTCATTGAGGTCACGCCATGTGCTGATTGAGCTACAAAAAACAACAACAACAAAAAAAAACCAAGAGAAAGGTTGTTTACATTAACGTCTGGTTATGACTGAAAATACACGGGGGTTTCCACTGGACAGGAAATGATGTCGTCAGCCAGCCATGCATGCAAGCTTACTTAAGCGCGGATTTACAGAAGCAAAGTTCAGCTCTTTCTGTTCCTGGTTGCCCAAACCGAATCTGTACTGCAGGCCACTGAAACTACCTTCTGTTGAAAAAAATGGATGTGAAAACAATGCTGTTCATTTACATTTTTCGGTGGGGATTTTTTCTTACTTTTTTTTTTTTTTAATCTTCCACTTTCCCATCTCAGCACAGTGGAGTTTTTTTTTTTTTTTTTTTTTTTTTTCTTCAATTTTTCAACCAAGCTGTCCGAGTCCCAAAAAGCCCGGCAGATTAAGAGGATATGTTACCATCTTGAGTTTTTTTTCTAAATGGATACACATGTGGCACATCTGGTTCCAAGCCTGACTCATTACTCACTTTTTTTATGTCCCATTCTCTGCAGCCATGGCAACTGCTGCATGTTTGGCAGAAAGCTTTTGAAGGCAGTGGAAAAAGAGAGAGAGGGAGCATAAAGGGAGAGCTAGAGATAGAGCGAGAGAGAGAGTAGCTCTCAGTAGTTGGCCTACATCCAGTGTAATCATGCCATGGAGCTGAAATGAGGCCTTTGGCAGCACACCAGGTTTCTGAGAACAAAGATGTGAGCTTCTAATGTTGGCGGTGGGGCCTGCTTGGCATCCTCTGCCATTTCCCAGCAGCCCTTGCCTTGGCCGACTGCCAGCCCCCCTCCCCTTCCCTTCCCTTGCTGGGACTGCAAAGAGGATCAGAATAAAGAGAGAGACTTGTTTTTCACTCGCTTCTTGCTCCGGCCCAATGACATCACCTCTGCAACCTCCAGCCCCCAGATTCCAGCCGCCCAGCACATTTTTTTCCCCCCCTTTCGACCCTCCATTTTATTTGAATTCCACCATTTTATACCTGACTCTTAAAATCCCATAATTTGTTTGTTTGTAATTGCCATGTGCCGCACACACGGCTTCTCCACTCTAAACACAAGCGAACACGATGAGGAACGAAATCTGCACGGGAAAAAAAAATCAAAACATATTCAAACTAACGCTAATAAGGGAGGTGAGGCGGCAGATGGATGCTCATTAGCTTTCAGAGCTCTGCAGATCTTTTTCTTTTTTTTTTTATCAGCCCTTTAATCCTTGCTGTGCAAAAGTGTGGCTAAAAATAGCACCGTAAACAGGATATATATGGTAGCTGGGGGTAGCCTACTGTGATAATCTCTATGGTTACCTCTCCCTGTTACAAGCTCCAGGAGCTCTGCAGAGCATGCACGTTATAGTCCTTGCATTGACTCTTTATACTTAGCAGCTTTTACCAGTTAAATCTCCAAGACGGGGTCATGACCACAGCTGCTTAACTCGCACTGTCCTGTTGTAACCTCCCTTTGTGTCGGTGCAACATGTTACAGTTTTGCTTGATGCTCGCCTCAGCAGTTCTTCTAAAAAGGTTATATAACATAAAATGTTGGCAGTGAGGAAAGACACAAGAGGAAAAAATAAAAAAAAACATCCAGTGCTTGCGCTCTGCTTAGGCAGAAGACTTCACAGAGAATCTGTAATGTTTCGCTGGCATAAATAAAAGATCTCCAATATAAAATTTAACAGTCTCGGAGAGTGATGAGACGCAAATATCATCATCTCACCAGCCCCGCGATGCTGTCACATGCTGGGTATTCCCCTGGCCGTCACCTACCTCTCACTCTTTATTTAGCCTCCTCATGTCTCAATTTACATACCGCTGAAGAAAAAAAAAAAGAAGTTCAAAACTGCTTTATACAGCTACAGCTGGGTTATAATGACCATGCCACTGCCCTGTATATACACGGTTCATATTGGCCAATCAGAACAATCCGTGCATGTTTGGCTTCCTCTCAGACCTTTGCTGCCTCTGTTCAGTACAGCTCTGCCTTTGCTTCATAGCACACTGCAGCATTTTTTTTCTTCAAATCAGTAGATCTACTTATTATAGAATCAGGTCATTTAGGATTTAATTGAATCACAGCATGCCTCTGTCTTGCATAATAGCTATTTGGCCGTGCAGCTATTTGCTTGCACAAACATCGACTGAGTGGAAACCAAAGGATCAAAGCATTAGGCAACAATTTTCCCACCAATCTGAAGAAAGGAAAGAATTTGTTTAGTTTGTCCCTCACAACAGCCGTTTCCTAACTATGCCATAAAGCCGAACAACACTTCCTAGTGTTGTCCATCCACCACGGGACTGAGTTTTGAGAGAAAGCGGCGATGGGAAGCAGTGGGACAATGCAGTGTTAACAGAGAAGGTGGGGTGGAGGGGGGTTAAACGTTCTTTAAATATCCTCTTTCACTGCAAGGTGTCCCCCACTCACATAGTGGCAGCTTTACGGGAATAACGAAACAATATGGAAACATACTTGGCGGTAACACATGAGCATACGTGTCTTGTTTTGTTTCTGGTAACCCTTTGAAGAAAATGCCACAGCGCAGGATCACGGTGGCAGGCAGGGTGCCAGAATAGCCTGATGTTCTGTCGAAGGGTGAGGCGGATGAGGGTACGTGACTAAACGTCTTGCTTCCTCTTTTCCAACGTCACATGGACTTGCACAAACATATCCTGCTTTGTGTCTGCAGGTTTCAGACGCATTGCCTCACCCAAAGCCTGAGGCTAAGCTGCAATGAGTTGGAATGAGACCAGATGAGAGGGAGGAATGAACTACTGGGACAACTCCTCCACTTCAAAAAGCCTCTCCACTTTTACTTCAGGGGATTTTGGCTGAGGTTATGCCACATGACCTGTTTCTAATAACATTTCTTTTTTTCTTTTCTTTTTTGCCTTTCTGTAAAACATGCCACACTAGAGTGGAGTCATTAATCTTGTTAAATCTTTCATACTAATATCTGTTGAGCTGCTTTGACTGCTAAAGTCGCTTGAAATGAGTCTGAATCGCTAATTCACTCCAGTGCCATTTCATTTCATTTCATTTCAGCAGTGGCAGATTTGGACTGCTCCGTGCACAAGAATATTAAAAAAAGAAATAAATATGTGGGCACAGCTACAGCAGGCTATATTCATGCTGTAACCCCAATCCATTCAAGTTCACAACACACTGGCTGGAAATCCCCACCTCATGACTGAGCTTCCTGGTTACTGGCTGGTGGAGGCGCCTTTTTTTCTTCTTCTCTCCCTCTCTCATTCTTTTCTTTAAACATTAACAAGCCAGGAAAATATTATCTAATCATAACTAAAAGGCTAACTGTGTACATCCCGAATTCACCCTGGTGAGCTGGCACAAATAAAAGAGAGAAAAATGCGGGCTGTAAAGTCGCTCCAATAAGCCTGTAAATTGTGCCCATGTGCTACAACAACACATTTGTGAGATCCTCTGTATAAATATAAGATCTGCCATTGGATTACAATCGCTGTTTTTCTCAGGGTCGACCCACCTCATTCAGTGCACAGTAGTAGTAGCAGCAGCTCACTGCGTCGAGGCGCGGTGCATTGAGAAAAACAAGCTGCAGCCTGAACCGGATAATGCTCTGAATTTAGGACAAAGCAGCAACCGGAGGAGCTTGAAAGTCGCTTTTTTTTATTATCCCCTGGCGGTCTGTTGCTAACCTACAGCCATATTTCTTTTAGTAGCGTGCAGGCTGGTACCGGTGGACCTATTTTTTTTTGCAGGTTTGATGATAATAATAACAGTAGCGTGGGTTATTCCGGAGTCGGAGGCGGTGGGTGAGGTTGAACTGGGTGCTTTTTTTGTTGGCAGAAGCTCAGGTGATTAAGTTAAAATATTAAAAAAGAGAGAGAGAGAGAGAGAAAAGCGGTGAGTGACAGAGGCTGCAGTAAAGTGGGGGGAGAGGTGGTGGTAGTGATGGTGGTGGAGGGGGGTGGGGGGGTCTGTCGAAGAAATCAAGTCAATAGAAACTGAAGTGGATGTAGGCGCTTAGAGCTCCGTGGTGACGTCACTCCTCTACATTGAGCCAGTAGTAGAGAGTCAGTGGAGATAGATAGAGGAGCGCCGTAGTAAAGTACACACCGTCATGAACTTCTCCCTCTAAAACTTCAACCTTGTTGCTCTAGAAGTCGGAGAGAGGACGAGATTACATTTTTTTTTGTTGTTCGTCAAACGGAAATTGCTCTTTATTCGCTTTCTTTTTGTCGGGGAGCTCGAGAGGAAGGAAAAAAAACAGAGAGCCGGGGAAGAAGGCAACATTTTGGGTTTCTTTTCGGGGGGTCGACGACGAGCGCTATGTCGTCCGCGGCGGTCGCTGCTTCTTCCAGGAGGCAGTCGTGTTATTTATGCGACTTGCCCCGCATGCCTTGGGCCATGATCTGGGATTTTACCGAGCCCGTGTGCAGGGGATGTGTCAACTACGAAGGAGCAGACCGCATTGAGTTTGTCATCGAGACGGCCCGGCAGCTCAAAAGGGCTCACGGTTTTCAGGAGGGCAGGTCTCCCGGGCCGGGGAAGTCGCAGCTCTCCGGGAAGGAGATCCAGGCGATCAACCACGCTGCGGGGGGAGATCCGGGCTCCCGGCCGCCGCAGCCTCTGGACCGCTACCCTCTGTCCGACCGCCCGCCCAGGCTGGGTCCAGAGTATCAGCCTAGCAGGCAGGCAAACGGCATCCCGGTCCCTAATGGATTTCCTAAGCCTGACGAGCCACCAGAGCTGAACCGCCAGAGCCCCAACCCGCGCAGGAATAACACGGTGCCCCCGAATTTAGTGCCTTTGCCTAACGGGGGCTTGACCCCGGGGCATGCCGTCAACGGCAGGGGCCAGATGGGGCTTTCCTCCACTCTGGCGGGCGCTAGTCCCGCCGACATGGGCAAGAGACCCGCCTCGGTTTCCAGCACCGAGCACGACAGAGAGCTGAAGGAGAAGCACAGACCCGACAGTCTCACGCCGGAGATCTCGGAGAGCCACAAAAACAGGGCAGACCCGGACTGGATGGGCAAAGGCAAAACGGTGAGGGACCTGATGGCTCTGCACACGTTCGAGCCCAGGTACAAGAAGGACCATGTGCCCATGCCACAAAGGGCTATGGTCTATGAGCCCGGCCCCACTCCTTCCAAGTCAGGTGAGCATTAAAAGGCAGGAATATTTTATCTATACTGTGCATTTTTTTAAATTTTATTTTTAGTACTAATTTATTAATTTTCCACCCATGAATGTGTCAAGATGGGGGGGGGGGAAAGGTATTTATAAAGCCATGCCCTAATATTGTAAGCGCTATAAATGAATTTTTTGACTCCTTTGCTGTGTTTGTTATTGTTTTGTAGCCTGTGGTGCAGCACAAATTGGCAAAATTCACATCTCCCTTCCAGGCTAATTGTTGATCCTTGTATGAGCTGTGCAACTCAACTGCTGTGTTTAACCCTTTCCCACCTCCAGACAGAGGAAAACATCCCCGGAGCATCAAGAGAAAAGCATCACCTGAACCGGAGGGAGAGGGGACAGCTGCCAAGCTCAACGGAGAGGGACAGCAGTGGTTACCACCACCTACTGACGGACTGAAAATGCCTCCAGTTCCCCCGCCAAGCTTCGCCTCTCCCCCTTCCACAATATCCCCTCACTCCCGCACCACCCCACCAGAGGCAGCTCAGAATGGTCAGTCCCCCATGGCGGCGCTCATCATGGCTGCAGACAACGCAGGTGGAAACAGCTCTCCCAAGGACGCCAACCAAGTCCACTCCACCACCCGGAGGAACAGCAGCAGCCCCCTGTCGCCGTCCTCCATTAATCAGAGGAGGCTGGCGCAGAGAGAGGCACCGAGTGCAGGCACCCCCCATGTGCCAGGCATGGACCAAGTGCATCCCCCACAAAGCATTCCGGACTCCTCTGTACCCAGCAGCATACCTCTGTGCTGCACGCTGTGCCATGAGCGTTTGGAGGACACACACTTTGTTCAGTGCCCGTCTGTGCCCTCTCACAAGTTCTGCTTCCCATGCTCAAGGGAAAGCATAAAGCAGCAAGGCGCCACGGGTGAAGTGTACTGTCCAAGTGGAGAGAAATGCCCCCTGGTTGGCTCAAATGTACCATGGGCTTTCATGCAAGGAGAAATCGCCACCATCCTTGCAGGAGATGTCAAAGTAAAAAAGGAGAGGGACCCTTGATTTTTTTTTTTTTTCTTTTTTTTGTCTGAACACTTCTTTGGGGAGGGGAAGCAAAAAAAAAATATGAGTATAAATATATAAATATCACATACATACCATTCAAACAAACTAACGGACTTGTACATATTGGACCCAAGGGAAGAGTATACTTCGTAAAACATGGTTGTATAATTTTTGATTTTTGAATACATTGTGTTTCTATATTTTTGAAGATAAAGGTATGTACTCATTATAATGAACTACGTTCCTCTTTGTTGATGTTTAACAAAAAATTCTTGATGTACTTCTAGGTCTGGTGGCAGTTCCTGTTTAACGTAGAATGTGACTAATGCTACTCTACGAGCACTTGGCAAAACTAAAAATGCTTTTAGCTGTACTTGTATGCACTTGTTTAAAAATTGCCAAATACAATTTCTGATCTTGTATGAACATATTGTCTGAGCTTGCTTCATTTTGAGTGAATAAGTGACACAAGGGGCTGTGGACAGATGACGAGATAGCGCTCTCGGCTCTGACATGCAGGCTTGTTGTTGTGACGGCTCAGGAGACTTGATTTACGCTGCACACAACACAACACAACACAACACGACACGAGCAGGCTACTGTTTCAAGCTGCAGGACGGAAGAGCCTTTTTTTTTTTTTTCTGTCTTTCTTTATGCACACATGCCTTATGTGATTCATGGAGAAGCTTGGCTGGAAAAAAACAACAGAAAACAAGAAAAAAGGAAAGAAATACACACATTGTCATCGACTTTTGTTCATCGCTGTAACTGATTGCAGAACTAGGTGCCAAGTCATGTTCAGTCAGCTGGAATCTGTCGAGTCAGTAATGAGAACGTGCATGAATGTCAACATGATACAATAGTGCAAACCACGCCGTGTGACCGCAAATTTGGACTTTTCCTGAAAATAACCACCCTTGGTTTTTATTCTGGCGGCGTGTATTTTTCAAGCTTGTATGCAGATTGTGTCTGACATCATAAAAGTGTTGGGCTTTTTTTTGTTTTATTACACATATATCTTATCTCTCTCTCTCTCTCTCTCTCCCTGTGTGTATGTATGTATATATATATATATATATATATATATATATATATATATATACACAGGGAGAGAGAATTTTGTTATTAAAAAAAACCTACCTTTGGTTTAGTCTGCAGATGACAAATTACAAATAACGAATAAAATCAGCTTCACAAACCAACTCCAAGCATGCGTTAGGTGCAATTAGCACTGCAGCAACATACTGTTTGCTTTCAGTTTTAGCCTTTTGTGTCACACTGAACATGCACTCATAATGCAGCACCCTTCCACACGCTGAGAACAGAGTAAACATCCACGCTGCCTTACATGCCAGCCTCGCTCTGTATGCTTTCAAATGTAAATGCAACTGCTGCTGCAGTTTTTTTGGCAGTGGAGTCACACACATACACGCACAAAAACCCCAACAAACTCTTGTAGCGCTAATGGCAGCCCTTACTGGTCTCTACAAGCATTGAGGAGCTTACGGTGGGCCATTAAGTGACAAACTGCAGCTACTGTATCTCCAGATGAAAAGCAATCCTGAGACTATTTTTGCCCTCTCTCAGACAAAGAGCTCCCGACTAGCTGACCACACAGACCCAGACGTGGAGGATAATATCTAGCAGAAAGGAGGGTTTGGTGTTAGCAGGCAGTTGCGTAATTATTTTCAGACGTAATCTGCTTCTTGCTAGCTCCCTGATTTTTCAAACAGAGCACACAATCCAAAAGCAGATTGTTGTTTTTTTTTCTTCTTAATTAAAGGCCCACAAACTGATCTGACATTGTTGCTTTACTGCTTTAGTTTACCATGGTGCCCATGAATCTGCTCATCAGCCGGGGATTTACTGACCTCCTTGCTCTGACAGACATGTTTAAGATGGTATTTTTGGCAGGCACCTGAAAGCTGTGATTACCCGCTCCTTTAACAGGCTGCATGGCGTCCCCGATTAACTGATTGATTCATGATGTTGAATGAAAACACAGCCTTTGCACTCGCCCATTTAGCCGACTAAGAATAGCAGGGATAATTATTGTCCCCTAACTGAGAAGACTGGAAGGGCTGCAAAGGATAAAGGCAACTCTAAAGGTAACTTCAGAGCACGCGTCAGCTTTTACAGTGTGATTTAAAGCTCGAAACGTGTTTTTCATGAGTGCGCGTTTTCCAGGCAGCTGTTTGTTTATACACCCTTTTTCCGTTCTTTGGAAAGCTATCTTATCAGTTGGACTTTAAAACGAGAAATGCAGCCCACTTTGATAAAGGACAGCACTTAACTGTGCTCATCAACAACACACCCACTCCTTATTCCACCTTACATGGTGTTCTCAGAGATTTTTTTTATTTTTTGTGTTAATCAGTTGACTCGTTGACCTACTTGTTCCTTATCACACTGTACTGCCAACCAAATTAAAATTGCCACATCTGAGAATATCAGAGTTGAGAGCCAGGTTTTTATAACCTAGAAAGATGATGCAATGAGACGTAAATGAACACGTCTCCTTCTCTCGCTTTCCTCTGTGCTCGTAAAGATATATGACAGCAGACGCAGTACCTGTTTGTCCAGTGGTGACTGAAATAGCTTGCGCCATATCTAATACAGTGATACTGTGTCCCTGGAAGTGGCTCTGTCATAACACAGCACTCTGGCGTTGCGTGGTTACCGGTGAAATCGGTGCACGGCAGATGCTCCGGTGCAGGCTGTTGGTTAATATGCAGGGAGGGAGCTTTTCTGTAAACAGCCAGCATGTGAGGATGAGGGCCGCACAGAGCTGATAGCATGAAGTTCGGCTTTCATTTTTCTGATTATACATCTTTTCATTTTTTATTTTTTTTTTAAAAGTGAATCATCTCCCCTGCAATCACACAGGAACCATTTGTGGTTAATGACTCAGGTTTTTATTTTGTTTACTTACACGAACCTCCAGGGATTTTTAATGTCTAAGCCCCTGCTCGTGAGGCGAACGCTGCTGACTTTGATGTGCTTTTACCCTCAAATGATTTTTATAGAAAACCTGGCCGGGTGAAATCCAAGTCCAACCTTGGGTAAAGTTTAATTCGATTCCTTCTCTTCCCACTGCTTCCGGATAGCAACTTGGGGCTATTGCTGGGCTACACTCAAGTGTTTGAGATATCCCTGAAATCCGGTGATCTTTCATCAGGCGGCCGCGGGCCCAATCAATGGTCATAAAATCCTTCATTGACTGTTTGATCGATATTGACTCGACACAATCCAGTTAATCAAGCTAAGTGAAAGGCAATAACAGATAGGTGACGCAGTCAGTGTGTGCTGCCTGGCTGCCTCTCCTTGTAATGATTACCTCGGGCATTACGCAAAGATGTCGGCGCGATAGTAAAACTCAGAGTTCATATTTGTTGTCTTTACAGCACTAGGTGAGTTTATTCTAGCACTTGCCCGCACAGCTATAGACAAGCGTTTCTCCTTCACGTATGGAAAAATACTCCGAAAATTACACCGTTTTTAAAAAAGATAATCGCATTTGTTGACGTTCGTTTTGTTCGAAAGATCAGCCAAGCGTGACGCCAATGCTGACAGCGTGTTCATTGAAAAACACTACTACAAATTCTAATCCTTAGGCATTTATTTTACATCAAAAAAATGTTGAATATGGTCCAGTGGGTGGGTGGAGGGAGGGAAGGCCTGTGTGGGAGACACTAAAGCACTCAATGTAGCCAGCTGTTTCACTAATGAATCCATGTTTAGCACAATAAATCAAAAGGCGTGCTCGTGCTGCTGTAATCCCCTGAAAGCGAAGCAGAGACGGGGACGCGCCAAAAGGAGAATCTGGTCTACATTTCTCCAATCCCAGTATAACTGAGCCGCTTGGTTAATTTTAGACCTGTCAGGGAAAACAAGGTCACAGCAAATGTTGTATCGAGGACACGCTCAGATCTGCCTCTTTTTCTCTTCATCAATCAAAGTTTCCCTTTGGTGCTGGGCTCGGGCTCCTACGAGACTGGTAATGACGGTTTCTCTGCTCAGCACCGGGGGAGAAGCTGGAGCTTCAACCAGCAATTAGGAGGATCCGCAGGATGTGTAAAATTTCCCTTCTGATTCTTGGCTTGGTCCGCAGAGTGGGGAGAGGGGCGGGGGGGTGTTACATCTGACTGGCCTGTTTACCATGAAGGCCAGCAAAGTTAAGATGATTACAATGCTGAGTGCCAAATGTGTGTGTATGTGTGTTTTTCCCCTCAAACTGGTATGAGGCTTGTTTACTGCAAGAGCACCATGAATTGTTCAGTGTTTTCTCTGCTGTAATTACATGTGTTTAAATGTAGTTTTGGATGGCAGTGGAACTATTTTCCATGTAAAGTGCTGAACATAAAGAAAACCAGTGTCTTTAACAGGGCACACACAGATTTTTTCTTTGTTTGTTTGTTTAAAAGATAGTATGGGGACACCTCTCCTTCACTTCATGCTTTACGTTTGTCTCTGGATTTCTTTATTAGCTTTATCGCTGCGGTTTGGGAACCTAATTTTCCATTTTTCTTCCTTGCGATCGCTTCCTGCCTTATCTTTCCATCCATCCGTTTCTCTCTGACTCAACCTCTCCATATTCCTGTATTCTCCCTTTTTGCTGTGGTGTTGCAGTGAATCGAGTCTGTGAAATGGAAATGAGGACTCTGGCGCTCTCTCACTCTCTCAGTCTCCCCCTCTTTCCAGACATCAGAACGAGGCTATGCCTCCAATGTTTTTCTCAGATCTTGGAGTGCTGCCAAATCTTATAAGTGGAGCAGAGAGAGGGAGAGAGAGAGGTGGAAGAAGAGAGTGAGCAGGACGCAGAGGAAGGAGAGAAGCGTAGGAGAAAAAGATGAAAGGAGAGAGGATGAAAAATGAACAAGGGAGAGAGGCAACATGAGGGATGAGGACAAAGCATGGGACTGATCCAAGAGCATTTGGGCTTTTTCTCATATTATAGCCGAGCCCAGCACAATCCCTCCTCTTTCTGCTGAGCAACTACTCCTAGCTTCTGGCTCAGGATCAGCTGATAAGATGGCGTGGTGCTACTATGCCAAATGAAAAATAGGAGGCGTGTGAGGGGACTGTTATCGCGTGCAATCGAGAATTTTTGGTACATAACAACATGGCTGGAGAAAATAGGCCACAACGAGGTCTAAATTTGCTCCGCTGGAGACATTTGTAACATAAATATACCCCTGCACAGTTTTAATGATGAGAGAAATGCAGTTGTGTTTGATAGAAGCCACGACTTCTCTACCTTCTGGACACAGTATTTTGGGCCTTTGGAAGGTGCGTGCCTGTCAGGGTAGCAAGATGCTTGCTGCTGCCTTTGACATGCCAAACTAAAGTTAGATTTAGCTGGCAATAGGAGCCATGCTAAAAGTAAACACGGGAGCAGCGAGCACCGCTTTGATCTAGAAGGATCCTCAGCCTGCCGCCCTGCTGTGGATTTTCAGTGCTTTGAGGTTTTTTTTTGGAAAAATCCAAAATGAACTAGAGTTCATGAAAATGCACTATATATACAAAAGGACTGGGAGCCAGACCTTTTCAGAAACTCAGATGCAATCATAGTGATTGACTGTCTGGTGGAGTGTTGCTCAAAAAAGTGCTGTCTTTTCCCCTGTGTGTCAGCTTTGTGATGGTTACAGTGTGGAAGCTTGTGTTTGCGTGTCTGTGTGTGTGTGTGTGGGGGGGGGGGGGGGGGGGGGGGGGTGTGGGGGTGG